>PVKC010007189.1:0-29870 GCA_004027635.1 Crocidura indochinensis
AGGCCTTATTTTTTTCTTTTCTTTTTTGATTTTGTTATATGTTTTTTTTTTGTGGGGGGGTCACACCCGGCAGTGCTCAGGGGTTACTCCTGGCTCCATGCTCAGAAATTGCTCCTGGCAGGCACGGGGGACCATATGGGGCACCGGGATTCAAACCGATGACCTTTTGCATGATAGGCAAACACCTTACCTCCGTGCTATCTCCCGGGCCCCTATATGTTTTTTTTTTTAACTTTTTTTAAACACCCCCTTCACCAGTGCAACTTTCCCACCACTAATGTCCCTCCCTCCCAACCCACCCCCACCTGTACTCCACACAGGCTTTCCAGTTCCCTCATTCATGAATATGATTAGGATAGTTCTCTGTGTAGATATTTCCATAACTGCACTCACCACTCATTGTGGTGAGCTTCATGAAGTGAGCTGGAAGTTCCAGTCCTCCTCACATTATCTCTGAGGATTGGTGCAAAAATGACTTACATTTTTCTCAGAACCCATAGATGAGTGAGACAATTCTACGTCTCTCTCTCTCCCTCTGACTTATTTCACTCAGCATGGTAGATTCCATGTACATCCATGTATATGAAAATTTCATGGCTTCATCTCTCCTGACAGCTGCATAATATTCCATTGTGTATATGTACCATAGTTTCTTTAGCCATTCATCTGTTGAAGGGCATCTTGGTTGTTTCCAGAGCCTGGCTATTGTGAATAATGCTGCAATAAATATAGGTGTGAGGAAGGGGTTTTTGTATTGCATTCTTGTATTCTTAGGATATATCCCTAGGAGTGGAATAGCAGGGTCGAATGAGAGCTCAATTTCCAGATTTTGGAGGAATCTCCATATTGCTTTCCATAGAGGTTGGAATAGACGGCATTCCCACCAGCAGTGGATAAGAGTTCCTTTCTCTCCACATCCCCGCCAGCAATGATTATTCTCATTCTTTGTGATGTGCGCCAATCTCTGTGGTGTGAGGTGGTATCTCATTGTTGTTTTGATTTCCATCTCCCTGATGATTAATGATGAGTAGCATTTTTTCATGTGCCTTTTAGCCATTTGTATTTCTTTTTTTATCAAAGTGTCTGTTCATTTCTTTTCCCCATTTTTTGATGGGGTTAGATGTTTTTTCCTTGTAAAGTTCTGTCAGTACCCTGTATATTTTGGATATTAGTCCCTTATCTGATATCAGAGTGTAGAGTGAATAGTTTCTCCCACTTGGTGGGTGACTCTTGTATCTTGGGCACTATTTCTTTTGAGGTGCAGAAACTTCTCAGTCTAATGTATTCCCATCTGTTGATCTGTTGATCAGTGATCTTTTCTATCATCTTTGGTGTACATTTCATTCATTTCCAATGTAACTTGATTATTTTCTTCCTTTATCTGATATTGTTTGGTTCTTATTTTTCTAGTTTTCTTGAGCTTGCTCCCAAAAGCCTTGGTGATATTAGCCTGAACTTTGGTAAGATTGGTGTTCCTTATGGAATCAAGGAAGGTCAAAGATAAGGCAGGGGCATAGGAAAAACAGTTATTCTGAAGGATGGAGGCAGCAGGTGTGACTTTGGAAGCCCGGAGTTTGTTCAAACCTCTCTTCCTGATGTGGCCAGCTTTCTGTTGCATGGATTAGTGGATTCATGACCTTTCATGACTGTTTACATCTCATTCAAGAAAGAGTGAGTCTAAGGATCTGACAGGTTAGAACTCCCTTTCTATGTCTTTACTAACCCACTTCATGAGTATGTTATTAAGTTTCCATGTATTTGAGATATTTTTCAAATTCATTTTGTGTTTGATTTTGGGTATGTGTGTTATATTCAAAAGGTTTACTTAATATGACTTCAATTTTCATATAGTTATTGAGACTGGATTTCTGTGCCAAAATATGACAGTTGAATATTCCATGTGTCCTCATGAAGAATGCACATTACTTTATTTGAGCAAGAAAACTCTATTTAATGTATATTAAGTAGATGTTATCAGTTAATTACTTTAAATTTTTTTAATTTACTTTCTGAATAATCTTTATGTAAGTACTATGTCCTCCTTTGTTATTAATCCTCAGGTCTTTACCTAATTTATAGGTTTAAGTATATTTGTTTGGGAAGAATTATATCAATAAAGTTTACATTGGTAAATTTATCAGTAAATTTATTTGTATCAGAATCTTCTTATTTAATTTTTTAAATCATACATCATATTACCCATTTTATCACAATCATTGCAAATTTCTATTTGTTACGATACGGATGTGAGTCTCCTATGTGCACAAATAGATGCATCCATCAGTATACACCTGACCAGTATATTTTTTTAATGATTTCAGATCACTAACATTTAGGGTGATTATTTCTTGATGGGGCTTAAAATATGATAACATATTTTAGTTTCTTTCTAGTCATTTTATGATCTTTATTTTTTCATAAGTTTCCATGTAAAGTGGAAATGTTAGGGTGGAGTATCAGGTGAAATAGATAATTTAGTCACTTTAAATTTCACCAATTAAAAAAGTTCTCTGGGGCACAGAGAGATAGTAAGTCACTTGCCTTCCCAACTTGGGTTTGATCCTCAGCAACCCATATGGTTCAACGAGAAATTCCAGGAAAGAAATATCCAGGAAAGATTCCTGAGTACAGAACCAAGAGTAATCTCTAAGCATTTCCATCTATAGTTCCACAGCAAAAACAAAACCAGAAAATGTCCCCAATCAAAAGATATTGTAGATTATTTTACTGAACTAGTGGGTTTTGGGGGTTTTTGTTTGTTTTTGTGCCACACTCAGTGATACTCAGGTGTTACTTCTTACTATGCACTCAGAAATTGCTGCTGACTTGGGGGACCATATGGGATGCTGGGGGATTGAATTGCAGTCCATCCTAGGTTAGCGTGGGGAAGGCAGAGGCCCTACCACTTGTGCTACAGCTCCACTGTAGGTTCTTGAGAAATATTTTCATACAAAACCGAGAAGGTTAAGATGCCATTTTATTGTATATTTAAGGTCACTTTCCTTCCACAAATGTCAAGCTTCACCTTTTAGTCATTTGCCACATTTGCCTCTACTTATCAGTTCCAGTGTATAAGGTTTTAAGTCTGTGTCCAGCAGTCAGCTCAGCTCACTTCTTTCTAGCATGTGCTTTACTTGGAATCTTGTTCCTCGGCCTCTTTCAAGTTGTACTCAAGAAATCTCTGCACCTCTGCTTTCCTAGTCTCTGCTTACCACCACGTGTGCAGAAGCCTCTGGATGGGCCTCTCCCATTGCTAATTCTTTTTTATTAACTTTTTAAATTAAAATTTATCTTTAAACATTTATTGTTGTCCAGTAGGAAGTGTGTGACTATAATTTTGGAGACATACTTTTTTTCTTATATCACTTTTTTTAAAAGAAGAGGTTTTCTTCATTTGCTATTCTATGTGAGGCAGTCTTAGTGTAACGTGTTACATTTTCCTTTGTCAATACGTTGGGTGTTCCAAGCCCAACTGAAATTATTTATTTCACCACTACAAATTCAACTGGGAGACAGAGGATTGAGTTAGATCAAGGTGGACTTTTACATATCAGTGATATAAGATATACAGAAAGATCAAAATAAGAGATGCCTTTGTTTTGGGTAATGGTTGTAGCATCTAAAAGAAAACTACTTATTTTATTTATTTAATTTTAAATACATTTTTATTTAAACACCAGGATAACAAAGTTGTTCAAATACGGGGTTTTTAAAAGATAAAGTTGTTCATTATTGAGTTATAGTCATTAATGAATAATAGCCTTCACCAGTGTGCATTTCCCACCATTAATGTCAACAGTTTTCCTCTTATCTTTTCTGATGTCCTCTTCCCTCCCATTCACTCCTACCTGCTTCGAGGGTAGGCATTTTATTCCACATTCTTTCTCTCTCTCTCTTTCCCTCTCTATTCTTTTTTGACATCATGGTTTGTACCAGTTCAAATGAAGGGGTGTGTGAATATTCCTTTCATATTAGACCCTTCTCTACTCTAACTGCACTCTATATTCTTTGGGGCAAGCATCCTACCATGGACTATTCCTCCTAATCCTCATCTTTATTGTTTCCAGGTATCACCAATACATTGTCTTTTACTTTACTTAGGTCCCAAATATGAATGAGATTATTCTACATTTATCCATCTCTCTTTTTTATACTTTTTATTATGACTGAAGTTCATTACACAGAAAGTACTATGGTACATAGTGACAATGAATGAAGGGCATTCCCACCACCACTGTTGTCCTCCCTCCACTCCTGTTCCTAGCATGTCTCCCATATCTCCCTTCTTTACTACCCCCTCCCCAGAATACTAGTGTAACTGGTCTCCACTTAACAGCTTGTTGTACGTTGAATATCTATTCTGTTTGGTGTTCCAGTCTGGTCATTTTTTATTTACACTACATGTTCATATGACTGGTCCTGGTAACATCCTTTTCTCCCCTCAATTTATGAGGCTGAATACTTCAAGTTATACTATTCTGTTTGAGATAAAAAAGGTTAAAGAAAGGAGAAGGAAAAATTTGGTATCAACTACTAAAAGAAAATGAAATTAAAAAATCACCTAATAATAGCCACAAGAGTGAAAAAAAAAGTGCAAGAAAAAAGAGAATGAAAATAATATTAAAAACGGACAAAAAAATAAAGCAAAAACCAAACCAGAAAAAGGAAAACTGGAGTGGCAGGGTTTGGTGTTACCCCACTTGTGTGTGTGTGTGGGGGGGGCACAGTAAGTATTGGGGAAGTAAGGAAATTTCCATGGCCTAAGGGATTCAGGATTTCTCCACTCCTGGAGAATATTGTCATGGGAACAACCACTGGCTCCATACCTTCTCATTGCCATATCCCAGGGATTTGTTTGCTTATTTGTTTGTATTTTGTTGTGGTGTCAGGAAACTTTCCTCTCAGTTGTGGATGAGAAAATCAGGTCACTGTAGAAAGCAACCTCGGTATTTGCGCATGTCCTAGGACCAGGCCTAGGGTAGAGTCTTCAAGGTTCTAGAGGTTGTTTCAACATTGTTGATGTGTTCAGTTTTCTGTATCATGTGCTCCATGTTTTTGCTAGTTCCCTAAGCCAAAGTCTAGGAAATCATGGTTCCAAAGGTTCTGCTCAGTCTCTGTTTTCAGAATTGGGCCTCTGTGCTATGAAATCTTGATTTTTGTAAGAGATCTGGACTATAGCTTAGGGTAGGGTTTTCCTTAATGATCTCCAGGTAAGTTCTACCCAGTCACTGTTGTCAAAGTTGGTTTTCTGGAATTAGTGCTCTTATTTTTCATAGCTCAAAGGATGATATATCTTCTGATTTCCACTTAGTGTTAGATGATGTGATAGGACCTCTGGTCTTAGGTCAAGTTGACATTTCCTCACTGTCCACGTTGTCCTATTAACACTAACACACGTATATCTCCCAAAAGAGCTTCATTCCTGGTGTTGTTGCAGGGAATTGTTTCAGTTGTACATCTGGGATCTGGGATTAGAGAACGAACAGTGTCTGATCTCGTGGAAACTGTGTTGTATCCACGTGACATATGTCCAGGATGGGAGGCACCTTTGTGTAAAAAGTGTGAGTTCTTATCTTTAGAAGATAAGATCTTATGCCTGAGTCCATGATTTCCCCTTATTTACTATGCCTATACAAAAACGTATGGTGTCCTTTTGTATTGCTGGTGCTATTCCAAGTAAGGATGAAAGGCTACACATACAGTATCTGTGGTGTGGTCTGAGCTTTTATCCCAGACAAGACAGTTTCTTGGTTTTTGTACCAAGCAGCACCAAAGCTGAGAATATGCATATATAAAAAATAGAGCAAATAGATGATACTGAGCTAAAGAAAAAAGATAAATTGAGGGGAAAAAAAGAAAAGAAAAGAAAGGTATTTGGAAAAAAGAAAGTGATGGGGGAGGCTATCTGTATGTTTAGGAGTATATATCTTAAGATGCATTATTAACACGAAATTAAGCTTATGTAGGCAATATAGGCCTCCCAATTAGGTCTTCTGAAATACTCTTGTGGGGAGTAGAAGTCAAGGCACTTTTTCGTATCACAGATTTTGGTTTAGAGTTTAAGATATGATTTGCGGCATTTCAGAGTCCTGTAATGTCCTTGAGTTGGAAGTTTTACTGCAGCTGATTCTGGTATCAAGCATCAGTCCATGATTTGACGTGGTGAGAGCGGTCACAAACTTGAGTCAGCAGGCGTGTTGGCTGTAGTTTTTGTTGAGACACTAGAAGGGGGATCGAGCAGGTGTCTTTCATTGAGGAGCTGGACGGTGATTTGTTGGGGAAGGAGGTCGAACTTGGTGCCTATCAAGGTACGAACTAAACAGCAGGGGCCAGAGCTGGGCTCAGAGCTCATATATACCAGGAGTTCTCTTGGTCTTGCACTGGTATGTGGTGGGCATTGGGATGAATAGCTAGCCAAAGACCCCCCCCGGACTTCCCATTAGTCTGGGGGGTCAGATCCCCCCACTCCAGAGAGGTCTTCATGGCCACACCTTGCAAGCTGGACCCTTGGGGAGGGTTTGGGGGTGAAGGGCAGTTCCACCCCCTATGCATTCACAAACTACAGACAGTTGGCAAAGTAATATTCCCTTATCCATAGCAGACCCCCTGCAGTACTGTCTTCTATTATTGACAACCATGTTCAAAAGCTCATGGACGCTAATGCGTCAGCACGACAAATACCCTTTTTAACATCATGCAAATATACTCTTGTCCTTGACTATAGGAAAGGAAATGGAATCCCTATATAAGGAGTATTGCACTCAAATAGATCTCTGAAATCAATGTTTATGTGAATGTTACTTTTTATAATGTTGAAAGTCCTCTCTGACTGCCAAGCCTTAACCTTAATTTATTCATCTATATAATGAATATAGCCCCGTTTATACATTGCCCTTCCACACACAAAGACCCTTATACTCCCCCATATCCCAACCTGGATTTTTACCTCCCATTTCTTTATCCATCTCTTTTTGACTCATTTCACTCAGCGTAAACTCTCCAAATCCATAAACAAATCTCATGACTTCATTTTTCCTTAGCCATTTTTCTTTAGTCATTCATATGTTGTCAGGTGGCAGGGTTGCTTCCAGATTCTGGCTATTGTACATAATGCTTTGTTGAATATAGGAGTGTGTAGGTCATTATATATTGTGGGGTTTGTTTTTTTGTGTTCCTAGGGTATATCCCTACTAGTGGTATTACTGGGTAATACGGATGCTAGATTTCTAATTTTTTTAAAGGAATATCCATATTGTTTTTCAGAAAGGCTAGACTAGATAGCATTCCCACCAGCAGGGAATGAGAGTCTCTTTCTTTACTCAGCCACAGCAACACTGGTTGTTCTTGTTCTTTGTGATGTGTGTGTAAAGTGGTGTAAAGTGATATATCATACTGTTGTATCTTCTGATTAGTAGTGATGTGGAGAATTTTTTCATGTGTCTTTTGGCTATCTGTATGTATTGTTTGAGGAAATATCTTATTATTACTTCTCTCCATTTTGTGATGGGTTTAGATTTTTTCTTGTCTAGTTCTGCCAGCACCTTACATATCTTAGATATTAGATCTTTAGTAGATGGGTATTGGTTGAATAGTTTCTCCCATTACATGAGTTACAGTTGTATCATAATTACTGCTTCTTTCTTTTGAAGTGCAAAAGCTTCTCAGTTTAATATAATACCATTTTAAACTAATTATTTTAATTGGTCATTTCAAATATTTCACTGATAAACTTTGGGTAAAAGCAAACTGGAATGTCTGGGGCTGGAAGACAAAGATGTCCCCATCCAGGAAACTCTTTCTTTACTTTTATAGCTTTACATGAAAGCCATTTTGAACAGAACTGAGGTCAGTGGCCAGAGAAGTAGCAGGCTGTGGAAGGACTTTGGAAAACACATTTGAACTGAACTGAGGTGAGGGGCTATGTCAAGAGTATGGTTCTACTTTGCTCTGTGGCCACACATTTCAGGTGCCTGAAGAATACTATCTGAAAGAGACCAAAATAAAAGTACCTGAAGGAATATCTTACTCACAATGATGAAAAATGTAGAGATATAAAATTAAAAGCATCAAGATTTTAGAGGGAAATTACATTCAAATAATTAGATATAACACAAGCAACTTTCCATGCATGAAGGTACTGATATAAGTGAATGATCTCAGTGGAATGAATGCAGCATTAAGAATACTTCACCCAGAGAGGTGACTCCTTTATCTGTGAAGGCAGGCAGGAGGGTTCTGGCCCTGCTGTGAGATTGAGGGGACCTGTCAGCTTTGCGTGTTTTTCTTCTCTTCTCTCTCCTGATGCTCTCCTCAGAGGGCCAGGAAGGGCCAAGAGAAAACTGTTTCCTACAGGCTCCAGATAAGTATGGTCGCCCAGATTCACTTCACTTACCCAACATAACATGCAGAAAAAAATCACACTACAAGCATTACCATGGGGAAACCTTGTAGGCAAACACCATGCACAGAGAATGAAGATGATAGCAGTGATGACCCAAAAATACCAACCTGGGAGTTACTCTGTGATGATGACTTTGACTGTTGATTCTTCCTGGGGCCCTTTCCTGGGCCTCTGGGACTCCAATGATTCTTATGGCATTTCTATTGAGTTTGTCAAAGACTTCTATTTTCACTGTTTATTCTTTGAGTACTTTTTCCATTGTATAATTTTTGCCTTAAGATTCTTTTCCAGAGTGGGGCGTGACTGTGAAAAAATGTGAGTGCTGCCTGTGTGAGTCTCTCTCCTGTCCTGTTGCATGAACCTCTTGGGAGTGGGCCGAAAAGAGGCTCCAGAAGAGCATGGCAGCTCCGCTTTGATACACAGCCGTGTGCTCTTTCAAAGGAAAGAACACCATCACAACAAGAAGAAAAAAATCACTTAGGACTGTGCTGGATCACAGAAGTCTAGCATTTCTCTTTGGACTGTCTTCTCTGCTGCGTGCTCGGGCCTAAGATCTGATCCTGTGTGAGGCTTCATCCTTGAAAGACTCCACTCCCTTGTAGGCAAATCGACCCACCCAGAATGGGCAGAGCCAGAGGAGTGTGGTCACTTACATCATTTAGCCAATGACTACCATCACAATACGTAGAAAAACCCACAATACAAGTGTGACAATGGGGAAACTATGCAGGCCAGCATCAGACATAAAGAAGAAATATGACAAATCTCTCAGATAAGGACTTTAGAAAAGCAATATGGAAGATGCTCAAAGAACTCAAAGAAACCATGGATTGACTTGTAGAGAACATTAATAAGAACCAAGAAAATATGAAGACAGAAATCACAAAACTCCAGACTGAAAAAGCATGTCAACTAACAGGCCTGAAAAACTCAGTAAATGAAGTGAAAGACAAAATGGATAAGCTCTGGGAAAGGGTAACAGAATAGAATTGGTGAGAATAGAATTGGTGCTGTGGAAGATGAGATAAATAACAACTCCATACAGCGGAATAGATTGGAAAAAAACTTAAAGCAAATGAACAGACAATTGAAAAAATAGTCAAAGAATGGGAACAGATGAAAATAGAAACCTATTATAAGATCGACAGAAACAACTTAAGAATCATTGGAGTCCAAGAGACCCAGAAAGAAAATTTCCAGGAAGAATCAAAGGTCAAGAACATCATTAAAGAGAAACTTCCAGAGCTAAAGAATACATGTGATGAAATCCTGCATGTTTGAAAAATACCAAACAAAAAGACCTGAGAAAAATACACAAGACACATCCTAGTCACTATGATGAAACCCACAGATAGAAACAGAATTCTGAAAACAGCAAGATCATAAAGGGAAATTACATTAAAGATGTATAGCAGACCTGTCACCAGAAACACTCAAGGCCAGAAAGCAGTGGTGGGATATTGTGACAAGACTGAATGAAATGAATGCTTCACCTAGAATACTGTACCCAGCAAAACTCAATTTCCAGTTCAACGGAAAAATACATGATTTCACACACAAAAGACAGCTCAGAAACTTTACAGACTCAAAGCCAGTCTTAAGAGAAAAATTGAAAGACCTAATTTAAGACAAGACTAACCAAAAGACACACCAAATTTTGAAATAAAGACAGCATCAAATCCCAGGACAATTCTTTCTCTCAATGTCAGTGGACTAAATGCACCATTTAAGAGATGCAGAGTGGCTAAATTGATCAAAAACTCAATCCAACTTTCTGCTGTCTACAAGAAACACACCTGAATAGTCAGAACATAGAATGAAAATAAAAGGCTGGAGGAAAATTATCCAACCAAACAACACCCAAAAAATGCTGGAGTGGCCAAACAAATATCAGATAATGCAAACTTTATACTCAGGAAAATTGTAAGGGACAAAGATGGATATTTTGTATTAATTAAGGAGTATGTACAGCAGGAAGAAATCACTCTCCAAAACATATATGCACCAAATGAGGGGCCAGCAAAATATATATTACAAATACTGACAAATCTAAAACATAATATTAATAACAACACAATAATTGTGGGGGACCTCAACTCTGCTTTGTCAACACTGGTTAGGTCAACCAGACTAAAAGCCAATAAGCATATACTGGGCCTGAGGAGAGTAATGGAAAAAAGAGGCTAAGTCAATATATATAGGACACTCCATCCCCAGAAACATGGATACACATTCTTCTCCAATGTACAAGGGACATTCTCCAGGATAGACTACATGGTGGCACATAAAACATATCTCCATTAAATCAAGAGGATAGAAATTTTGCAGGCTACCTTTGCTCACCACAAGTCTTTGAAATTATTTGTGAATTCCAAAAGAACACAGAAGAAAAAATTCACCACCTGGAAATTAAACAGCTTCATACTGAATAACCAGTGGGTCAGAGATGAAATCAAAGAAAAAAATTCAAAGATTCCTGGAAACAAATGATAATGAAGACACTAACTATCACAACTTATGGGACACAGCAAAAGCAGTACTGAGAAGAAAATCTATTGCTTTGAAAGCACACATCAAGGAAGAAGGGGCTTACCTGAGTAGCTTAATTATGAAGCTCAGAGAACTAGAAAGAGTTCAACGAAAGGACCCAAAAATAGGGAGGCAGAAGGAAATAACAAAGCTGAGAGCAGAAATCAATGAAGAATCCAAAAGATCAACAAAAGCAGAAGTTGGTTTTTTGAAAAAATGAACGAGATTGATAGACCAGGGGCAAAACATACAAAGAAAGAGAGAGAGAAACTTTCTAACTCGTACTAGGAATGAAAAAGGCATCACTACTGCTATGGCAGAGATTCAAAGGGTAATCAGAAACTACTTAGAAAAACTGTACACCACAAAAATGAGAACCTGGAAAAAATGGATGAATTCTTGGACTCTTATAATCTTCCACCGTTGAAGAAAGAGGTTGTAGCATATCTAAACACCCTAATCACTATTAATGAAATCAAAACGGTAATCAAATGTTTGCCCAAAAACAAAAACCCAGACCAAGATGAATTCACTAATGAATTCTTTCAAACATTCCAAGAGGAACTATTACCAATCTTGGCAAGACTCCATCATAAAATCGAAAAAACGGAACCACTTCCAAATAGCTTTTATGAACCTAACATCATCTTGATACCTAAACCAGACAGAAATGTTACCAAAAAAGAAAATTACAGACCAATATCACTGATGAATGCAGAAGCAATGATACTCAACAAAATCCTGGCAAATAGGATTTAATGCCTCATTAAGAAGATTATTCACTATGATCAAATAGGTTTCATCCCAGGAATGCAAGGGTGTTTTAATATCCGTAAATCTCTCAACATAATACACAACATCAACAAGAAGAAAAATAAAAATCACATGATCATATCAATAGATGCAGAGAAAGCATTTGAAAAGGTCCAACAGCCATTCTTGATCAAAACTCTCAGTAAGATGGGAATAGAAGGAACCTTTCTCAATCTAGTTGAAGCCATCTACCACAAGCCAGTGGCAAATATTATCCTCAATGGAGAAAAACTAACAGTCTTACCTCTAAATTTTGGCACAAGACAAGGTTGTCTTCTCTCACCACTCCTATTCAATATAGCACTGGAAGTACTCGCTATAGCGATTAAACAAGAAAAAGATATCAAGGGAATCCAGATATCAAAGGTAGAAGTCAAGCTCTCGCTTTTTCCTGATGACATGATACTCTACTTAGATAACACTAAAGTCTCTACCAAAAAGCTTCTAGAAAAAATAAACACATATAGCAAGGTAGCAAGCTACAAAATCAACACACAAAATCAATGGTCTTTCTGTACACCAGTAGTAATAAGGAAGAAATGGACATTAAGAAAACAACCCCATTCACAATAGTGCCACACAAACTCAAATATCTTGGAATCAACTTGACTAAAAATGTGAAGGACCTATACAAAGAAAACTATAAAACTCTGCTCCAGGAAATAAGAGAGGATACGCGGAAATGGAAACACATACCCTGCTCATGGATTGACAGTATTAACATCATCTAAATGGCAATACTACTCAAGGCACTTTACAGATTTAATGTGATCCTGCTAAAGATACCCACGACATTCTTCAAAGAAGTGGATCAGGCACTTTTGAAATTCATTTGGAACAATAAACAACCTAAAATAGCAAAGCAATTATTGGGAAAAATAAAATGGGAGGAATTACTTTCCCCAACTTTAACTTTACTACAAAGCAATAGTAATCAAAACAGTATGGTATTGGAATAAGGACAGAACTTCAGATCAGTGGAATAGGCTTGAGTTCTCAGAGGATGTTCCCCAGATATACAGTCACCTAACTTTTGATAAAGGAGCAAGAAATTCTAAATGGAGCAAAGAAAGCCTCTTCAACAAGTGCTGTTGGCCCAACTGGCTAGCCACTTGCAAAAAATTGAACTTAGACCCCCAGCTAACATCATGTACGAAGGTTAAATCCAAATGGATGAAAGACCTTGATATCAGACCTGAAACCATAAGATATACAGAACAACACGTAGGCAAAACACTCCAGGACATTGAGATTACAGTCATATTCAAGGAGGAAACTGCACTCTCCAAGCAAGTGAAAGCCGAGATTAACAGATGGGAATACATTAAGCTGAGAAGCTTCTGCACCTCAAAGGAAATAGCGCCCAGGATGCAAGAGCCACCCATGGAGTGGGAGAAACTATTCACCCAATACCCATCAGATGAGGGACTAATCTCCAAAATATACAAGGCACTGACAGAACTTTACAAGAAAAAAACATCTAATCCCATCAAAAAATGGGGAGAAGAAATGGACAAAAACTTTGACAAGGAAGAAATACAAATGGCCAAAAGACACATGAAAAAAATGCTCCACATCACTAATCATCAGGGAGATGCAAATCAAAACAACTATGAGGTACCACCTCACACCACAGACAATGGCACACATAACAAAGAATGGAAACAAACAGTGTTGGCGGGGATGTGGAGAATTCCCACTGTTGGTGGGAATGCCCTGTATTTCAACCTTTATGGAAAGCGATATGGAGATTCCTCCAGAAACTGGAAATCAAGCTCCCATATGATCCAGCTATACCACTCCTAGGAATATAACCTAGGAAGACAAAGATACAATACAAAAACCGTTCCTTACACTTATATTCATTGCAGCACTATTTACCATAGCAAGACTGGAAACAACCAAGATGCCCTTTCAACAGACGAATGGCTAAAGAAACTGTGGTATCTATACACAATGGAATATTATGCAGCTGTCAGGAGAGATGAAGTTATGAAATTTTCCTATACATGGATGTACATGGTATCTATTATGCTGAGTGAAATAACTCAGAGAGAGAGAAAAACGCAGAATGGTATCATTCAAGAAAAATGAAAGATATGCTTGCAATAATAATTTTCAGACAAAAAAGATAAAAGAGCTTGAAGTTCCAGCTCACCTCATGAAGCTCACCACAAAGAGTGATGAGTTTAGTTAGAGAAATAGCTACATTTTGAACTGTCCTAATAATGAGAATGTATGAGGGAAATAGAAAGCCTGTCTAGAGGCATTGGTGGGGAGGAGGGAGATTTGGGACAATGGTGATGGGAACATTGCACTGGTGATGGGTGGTGTTCTTTACATGAATGAAACCCAAACACAATCATGTATGTAATCAAGGTATTTAAATGAAATATATTTTAAAAATTCTTTTCCAATATCTTCTACTATATGGTGTTGTTCTGCATTTGATCTTCCAGTTGAATGATTCTGCCTCAGCTGCTCTTATCATGTTGGAGAAGCTTTCCATCGAAGTTTTCAGTTCATCTATCATGTTTTTCAGATCTGTTATTTCAGTTTGAAGATTTTTGATTTCTATCTTGTGTTCTGTTTAGCTAGAGATGTGTTTTCTTTTATTTCCACGAGGATCCTCCACATTTCTATTCTAAACTCCTTATCTGAGATATTAATCAGATGGTTGGTATTTTTTGAATTGTCACAGCTTAATTCTTAATTCTCTGTGCATGGTGTTTGACTTTGATGTTTCCCCATTGTCACACTTGTAGTGTGATATTTTCTGCGTGTTATGGTGGGGTTCATTATTTAGAAAGAGTGCACAGCTGCAAAGTGAAGAGGAGTGGCCATGCTCTTCTGGAGCCTCTAGGAGTCATTTTTTGCTGCCCCTCTTGGCCCTCTCAGGAGATGTTCAGGAGACACAAGAATAGAGAAATACACAAAGATGACAGGTCCCCTCTGTCTCTCCCAGTTGGTAATCTCACCAAAACTAAATTCTTCCCTCTAGATCTGGCAAAAAGTCATATAATCATATAAATAAATGCATTCACGTATTAATAAATAAGTTCCCAGCACACATTTGTGATAAAAAAAACTCTCAAAAGATGGAAGTAGAAGCAACTTTTCTCAGTATAGTCAATGCCATTTACCACAAGCATTTATCAAATATTATACTTAGTGGGGAAAAACTAAAATTCTTTCCTCCAAGAACTGACCCAATGCAAGGTTTTCCCTTTCACCACTTCTATTCAAGATAGGACTGGTAGTAGTTTCCATAGCACTTAGGCAGGAAAAATATATCAAGGGTCATTAATATAGGAATGGAAGAAGTCAAACTTTGTTTGCAGATGATATGATATGTATATAGAAAATCCTATAGTCAACAAAAACTTACACAAATAGTAGACTGTAAGATGGCAGTCAATAGAATTAATTTGCAAAAATATAAGTTTTTCGACCCTCAAATAGTAAGAGAAGGAAGTGATATTAAGAGAACAATTTAATCACAATTGTGCCTCAGAAAATCAAGTACTTTGAAGTCAATTTAAATAGAGAGGTGAAAGACCTATATGATGAAAACTACAAAGCATTGCTTCAAGAACTAAAAGTGGACTCAAGGAAAAGTATACATCCTAATATATATATATATATATATACACATATATATGCATGTAAATATATGTCATACTCATGGCTGTAGGAGTAGCTTTGTAGAAATGACAATTTTCCCAAAGCATATTATTAAGATAATGCAATTTGTATTAGAATATCCATGACATTTTAATAAGAAACCTAACAAACACCATAGAAATGCATATAGAACAATAAGTGAATATATAAATAAATATAAATATCTAAAGCAATCTTGGGAAAAAGAAAATGGGAGGAATATTTTCCCCAACATTTAACTGTACTATAAAAAAGTAGTCACGAAAAAGCATGGTATTGAAATAAAGACAGACTCACAGATCAATGAAATAGACTTTAATATTCTGAGATGGGTTCACAGGTATATGATAAATTAATACTTGAGAAATGGGCAAGACATATAAAGTCAAACAAGAAAAGCCTCTTCAACAAGTGATGTTCAGAAAACTGATCAGGTACATGCGATACAGTAAATTCAGAACTCTACTTAATGCTGTGCACAAAGCTCAAATCAATGAATTAAAGATATCAGACCTGAAATCATAAGGTACATAAAGGGAAAATGCAGGCAGCAAACTCCATGTGTTGAAGCCAATGATGTCTTCAAGTAAGAAATACCACTGCCCTAAACGTGAAAGCAAAACAAAACAAATGAGATAATATTAAACTGAGATGCTTCTGCATTCAAAGAGAAAAGTGATGAACATATAAAGACTATCCATACTATGGGAGAAACAATTTAACAGAAACCCATCTGATAAAAAGTTAATACCTAAGATATGCAAGGCACTCATGATAGAACTCATAAAATCAAAAGCAGCTAATCCCATCCAAACAACTAGCCTTCTCTAAAAATGGGAGAAGACATGAACAGGCATTTCTAAAAGAAGTACAGATGTCCAAAAGATACATGAATAAATCTTCATATCACTAATTATATAGGAGATGCAAATCAAAAAACAATGAGATATACAATAATCTTATACCACAAAGACTGACACACATTACAAAAATAAGAACTGCTGTAAGATATCTCATTTTATATATATTTTATTTTTTAATATCTTTATTTAAGGACCATGGTTACAAAATGTAGTTTCAGTTATAAAAAGAACACCTCTCTTCACCAGTGCAACCTTCCTACCACCAAGAACCCCTTTCTCCTTCCTCCCCACCACCTGCCTATATTCAAGACAGACATATGACTTCTCTCATTCACCTCCATTGTTATGATAGTTGTTAATGTAGTTATTTCTCTAACTGCACTAACTTTTGACTTGATTTGAATTTCCTTAATGGTAAATGATGATGAGCATTTTTTCATGTGTCTATTGGCTATCTGTTGGTCCTCCTCAGCAAAAATAGGTATAGAATGAGCCTGACAGAACTTAACAAGAAAAAACATCTACTCTCATAAAAATAATTGGAATAAGAAATGAACAGACATTTCTCTAAAGAAGAAATATAGATGGTCAACAGGCACATGTAAAAATGTTTCACATTACTAATCTTCAGGGAGATGCACATCAAAACAACAGTGAGGTATTATCTCATGCTACAGAGACTGGCACACATGACAAAGAACAAAATATCTAGTGCTAATAAAATAGAAAAGAAAAATATCTAGTACAGGTATGGATGTTAGGAGAAAGGACCACTCACTTACTGCTTCTGGAATGACATCTAATCCAGCCTTTTAGGATAACAATATGGGTATTCTTTAAAAATTGAGTTCTTATATGTTACATCAATATCTCTGCTAGAGATATACTCTAGGAATAAAGAAACATAATACAACAAAGCCCTCTGAACACATATTTTCAGTGTAGCACTATTTATAATATACAGAGAAACAATCCTAGTGCCTAATAATAGATGTGTGGCTAAAGAAACAGTGGTACATCTACACAATGGAATATTATGCAGCTTTTAGAGAAATGGATTAATTAAATTATCTCATACATGTTATTGGATGGAGATTACTGTGCTAAGTGAAATGAGAGATAGTGAGATAGATATAGCATAATTTCACTCATTTATGGGATATAAGAAAAGTAGAGTTAGTGTGGTAAAAATATCCAGAGAATATAGAGAGGAGGGAGGGAGGATCAGTTTGTAGAAGAAATCTTGTCACAAATAGTGGACTAGTTCAGTTAGAGAAGAGAAGGAATATTTATGACAATGATAGTTGGAACTTATCAATCAGGAATATAACTTGGTGTTGGATAGATATATAATCATTGCATGAAACCAATACATTAACAATAGTGCAAAGCACAGTGTTTAAAAAGAAAAATAAATGAATAGAGAAAGGAAGGAGAAAATTAAATACCTGTCTGTGAACCAAGTAGAAGATATAGTGGGAAGGAAACTGGGAATATTGAAGGTGGGAAATGTTCATGGGTATAGGGTGGTGCACAATGTAAGATTAAAACTCAATCATGAACAACTTTGTAATCATTGTGTTTAAATAAAAGGAAAATTATTTACATGTCTTAAATTATTGGTCCAGAGGTAAAGTCCTTGCATGCTCTGGAGGATAATGCAAGAATTACTTCATAATTTCCTCAACCTATTCTCTCAAGATTGCTTTGAAAGCATTCATTTATTTCATTTTACTTAAAATTGTTTGAATACATGCAAATTTAAAATGATTGCCTAGGTATTTCTTTTTGTTTGTTTGTTTGTTTGTTTTTATTTTTGTTTCTGGGTCACACCCAATGACACTCAGGACTTACTTCTGGCTATGCACTCAGAAATTGCTCCTGGCTTAGGGACCATAGGGGATGACAGGGATCGAATCCAGGTCCTTCCTGGGTCAGCAACATGAAAGACAAAAGCCCTACCACTGTGCTATTGCTCATACACCTAGATAATTATTTTGTATGCCTAATTATACAAGATATTCTTTAAAGAGGAATAAATGAGCAAATTAGACTTTAGGTCAGTCATCCCTTTTAAACATACAATAAATGTGCGCTCTGTGATACTGCTGTACTGTGAGATTGTTTTAGTATGTGCTAGTAAATTAATTTTACAAAACAAATTTCAAATGCCACTTATAGATTGAAATGTTTTCTTAAAAATTTTTCTTCCTTCCTATGTTGTCTTCCAACAATTAGAAATGTTTAAAAATGTTAAATTCTCTCTTACTACTTTGAGAAGACAAAACCTTGCTTTAAAAGTTTAAAATGATGTTAAATATTCAATAATTTCATTCTTCAAAGTTTTAAAGTTAGGGGCTAAGTGATAGCTTAGTTATAGAACTCATAGTGCAGAGATATGAACCTCAGGCTTGATTGATATCAGTGCCCAAAACTAAATTTTTATTCTGATATGTAATTAATAAAATATGACTTGGTATGCTAAGAACTAACCAAATTATAAAAATATATTAGAGTTAAACAAATTTTAAAGAAACCAAATACTTTGAATAAGTTACCAACAAAAAATAAGGACGTGAAGGTAAATAAAGTTCTATTTAAAACATTAAAATTTATGAAAATTAGAGACTGGGAAGACCTGCGAATATGCCAGCCAGTGGGGCCTGACTGAAAAACTGTGAGTCTGCCTGTGTGTGTCTCTCTCCTGTCCTGTCACCTAACTTCTTGGAATGGGCAGAAAAGAGGTCCCAGAAGAGCACTTTGGCTCCGCTTTGCTACGCAGCAATGTGCTCTTTCTAAGGAAAGAAAACCATACCAACAAGAAGACAAATTCACACTAAGGACTGTGCTGTATCACATAAGCCCAGGGATTCTCTCTGGACTGTCATCTCTCCTGCATGCTTGGGCCTAAGATTTGATCCTGTGTGAGGCTTCTTCCACAGAGGACTCCACTCCCTTGTAGCCAAATCGATCCACCCAGAAAGGGCAGAGCCAGAGGAGTGTGGCCACGTACATCATTTAGCCAATGAATACCACCACAACATGTAAAAATACTAACAACACAACTGTGACAATGGGGAAACTACACAGGACAGCATCAGACATAGAGAACAAAGATGACAATTCTGATGACCAGATAATGACCAACGAACTAATCAATCTCTCAGATAAGGACTTTAGAAAAGCAATATGGAAGACGCTGAAAGAACTCAAAGAAACCATGGATCGACTTGAAGAGAACAAAATAAGAACCAAGAAAATATGAAGACAGAAATCACAAAACTCCAAACTGAAATAACATGTCAACTAACAGGCCTGAAAAACTCAGTAAATAAATTTAATGACAAAATGGATAAATTCAAAACCAGGATAGATGAAGCTGACAATAGAATTTGTGCTGTGGAAGACGAGATAAATAACTCCATACAGTGGGACAGATTGGGAAAAAAAAAACTTAAAACAAATGAACAGACATTGGAAAAAAATAGTTAAAGAATGGGAACAGATGAAAATAGAAGTCTATGATAAGACCAACAGAAACAACTTAAGAATCATTTGAGTCCCAGAGACCCAGGAAGGAAATGACCAGGAAGAATCAACGGTCAAGAATATAAATAAAGTGAAACTTCAAGAGCTAAAGAATATAGAGGATCAAATCCTGCATGCCCGAAGAGTACCAACCAAAAGAGACCCCAGAAAAAATACCCTAAGACACATCCTAGTCACAATGACGAATCCCACAGATAGAGACATAATTCTGCAAACAGCAAGATCAAAAAAGGAAATTACATTCAAGGGAGCATCCTTGAGATTTACAGCAGACCTGTCACAAGAAACATTCAAGGCCAGAAAGCAGTGGTGGGATATTGTGACAAGACTGAATGAAATGAATGCTTCACCTAGAATAAATAGTTTCACAGACAAAAAACAGCTCAGAAACTTGGCAGATTCAAAATCACACTTAAGAGAAAAACTGAAAGACCTAATTTAAGACAAGACTAACCAAAAGACACACCAAATTTTTATATAAAGATGGCATCAAATCCCAGGACAATTCTTTCTCTCAATGTCAATGGACTAAATACACCAGTTAAGAGACGCAGAGTGGCTAAGTGGATCAAAAACTCAATCCAACTTTCTGCTGCCTACAAGAAATGCACCTGAATAGTCAGAACAAACATAGACTCAAAACAAAAGGCTGGAGGAAAGTTATCCAAGCAAACCACACCCATAAAAAAGCTGGAGAGGCTAAACTAATATCAGATATGCAAACTTTATACTCAGGAAAGTTGTAAGGGACAAAGATGCACATTATATGTTAATCAAGGGGTATGTAGAGCAGGAAGAAATCACTCTTCTAAACATATATGCACCAAATGAGGGTCTAGCAAAATATTTAATACAATTGTTGACAAAGCTGAAAAATAACATCAATAACAACACAATAATTGTGGGAGACCTCAACACGTCTTTGTCAACACTGGAAGGTCAACCAGACTGAAACCCAACAAGAATATACTGGACTGAGGAGAGAAATGGAAGAAAGAGGCATAGTGGTTATATATATGACACTCCATCCCCAAAAACCTGGATACACATTTTTCTCCAATGTACATGGGACATTATCCAGGGAAGACTATATGCTGGAACATAAGACATATCTCCATAATATCAAGAGGATAGAAATTTTGCAGGCTACCTTTGCTGATCACAAGGCTCTGAAATTATTTGTGAATTCCAAGGGACCACAGAAGAAAAACTTTAACAACTGGAAGTTAAACAGCCTCAAATGAATAAACAATGGGTCCGAGATGAAATCAAAGAGGAAATCAAAAGTTTCCTGGAAACAAATTATAATTAAGACACAAACTATCAGAACTTATGGGACACAGAAAAAGCAGTATTGAGAGGAAAATTTTTAGCTTTGCAAGCACACATCAGGAAGGAAGAAGAGGTTTACCTGAGTAACCTAATGATGCAGCTTATAGAACTAGAAAGTGCTCAACAAAAGGACCCAAAAATAGGGAGGCAGAAGGAAATAACAAAGCTGAGAGCAGAAAACAATGAAGTTGAAACCCAAAAAATAATCCGAAATCAACAAAAACAGAAGTTGGTTCTTTGAAAAAATAAACAAGATCGATAGACCACTGGCAAAACTAAGAAAGAGAGAGAGAGAGAGAGAGAGAGAGAGAGAGAGAGAGAGAGAAACTTGATAACTCGTATTAGGAATGAAAAAGGAGAGATTTCTACTGAAATGGCAGAGATTAGAAGGGTAATCAAAAACTACTTCGAGAAACTCTCTGCCACTAAAAATGAGAACCTTTAAGAAATGGATAAATTCTTAGACTCTTATAATCTTCCACAATTGAAGGAAGAGGATGTAGCATATCTAAACACCCCCATCACTCTTGATGAAATTAAAACAGTAATCAAATGTCTGCCCAAAAACAAAAGCCCAGGCCATCTGGTTTTACTAATGAATTATTTCAAACATTCCAGGAGGAACTACTGCCAATCCTGGCAAGACTCTTTCATGAAATCGAAAAAACGGAAATACTTCCAAATAGCTTTTATGAAGCCAACATCACCTTGATACCTAAATCAGAAAGATATGCAACAACAAAAAAAAGAAAATTACAGACCAATATCACTAATGAATGCAGATGCAATGATTCTCAACAAAATTCTGGCAAATAGAATACAATGCCTCATTAAGAAGGTCATCCACTATGATCAAGTAGGTTTCATCCCAGGAATGCAAGTATGGTTTGACATCCGTAAATCTATCAACATAATACACAACATCGACAACAAGAAAAATAAGAATCACATGATCATATCAATAGATGCAGAGAAAGCATTTGATAATGTTCAACACGCATTCTTGATCAAAACTCTCAGCAAGATCGGAATGGAAGGAACCTTTCTCAATATAATTAAGGCCATCTACCACAAGCCAATGGCAAATATTATCCTCAATGGAGAAAAACTAAAAGCCTTTCCCCTAAATTCTGGCACAAGACAAGGTTGTCTTCTCTCGCCACTCCTATTGAACATAGCACTGGAAGTACTTGCTATAGCAATTAGGCAAGATAGATATTAAGGGAATCCAGATAGGAAAGGAAGAATTCAAGCTCTTGCTTTTTGCAGATGACATGATACTCTACTTAGAAAACCCTAAAGACTCTACCAAAAAGCTCCTAGAAACAATAGACTCATATAGTAAGAGGGCAGGCTACAAAATTAATACACAAAAATCAATGGCATTTCTATACTCCAATAGTAATAATGAAGAAATGGACATTAAGAAACAACCCCCTTCACAATAGTGCCACACAAGCTCAAATATCTTGGAATCAACTTGACTAAAAATGTGAAGGACCTATATAAAGAAAACTATAAAACTCTGCTCCAGGAAATAAGAGAGGATACGTGGAAATGGAAACACATACCCTGCTCATGGATTGGCAGGATTAATATCATCAAAATGGCAATATTACCCAAGGCATTATACAGATTTAATGTGATCCCTCTAAAGATCCCCACGACATTCTTCAAAGAAGTGGACCAGGCACATCTGAAATTCATTTGGAACTATAAACACCCTAGTATAGCTAAAGCAATCATTGGGAAAAAGAAAATGGGGGGAATTACTTTCCCCAACCTTAAACTTTACTACAAAACAATAGTTATCAAAACAGCATGGTATTGGAATAAGGACAGGTCCT
Source organism: Crocidura indochinensis (assembly GCA_004027635.1). Classification (NCBI taxonomy): domain Eukaryota; kingdom Metazoa; phylum Chordata; class Mammalia; order Eulipotyphla; family Soricidae; genus Crocidura; species Crocidura indochinensis. The sequence continues at coordinate 22,998 of PVKC010007189.1, forward strand.
CTCCTCAGATCAGTGGAACAGCTTGACTACTCAGAACGTATTTTCTAGACATACTGGCACCTAATTTTTGATAAAGGAGCAAGAAATCCTAAATGGAGCAAAGAAAGCCTCTTCAAGAAGTGGTGTTGGCAAAACTGGCTAGCCACTTGCAAAATATTGAACTTAAACACCCAGTAAACATCATGTATGAAGGTTAAATTCAAATGGATGAAAGACCTTGATATGTTTGAGCTTTCCCACGAGTTAACAGCAACTGAGGATAGAATTAGTACATTGAAAGATGAGATGAATAACAATTCCATACAGCAGAAGAAATTGGAAAAAAACCTTAAACAAATGATCAAACATTGGAAAAATTAATCAAAGAATGGGAACAGATAAAATAGAGTCTATGATAGACTCAACATAAACAACTTAAGAATCATTGGAGTCCCAGAGACCCAGGAAGAAAATATCCAGGAAGAATCATGGTCAAGAACATCATTAAAGAGAAACTTCCAGGGCTAAAGAATACATGTGATCAAATCCTACATGCTCGAAGAGTACCAACTAAAAAAGACCCCAGAAAAAAACACCCCAAGACACATCCTAGTCACAATGATGAATCCCACAGATAGAGATAGAATTCTGAAAGCAGCAAGATCAAAAAGAGAAATTACATTCAAGGGAACATCCTTGAGATTTACTGCAGACCTGTCACCAGAAACACTCAAGTCCAGAATGCAGTGGTGGGACATAGTGACAAAACTCAATGAAATAAATGCTTTGCCTAGAATACTGCACCCAGCAGAACTCACTTTCAGGTTTGAAGAAACAGTACATGGTTTCACAGACAAACAACAGCTCAGAAAATTTACAGACTAAAAAACCATTCTTAAAAGAAAAATTGAAAGACCTACATTAAGACAAGACTGACGAACAGACACACCAAACTTCGATATGAAGATGGCACCAACTCCCAGGACAATTCTTTCTCTCAATGTCAATGGACTAAATGTCAGTTAAAAGACACAGCGTGGCTAACTGGATCAAAAAACTTAATCCAAACTTCTGCTGCCTACAAAAACACACCTGAATAGTCAGGAAAAACATAGACTCAAAATAAAAGGCTGAAGTAAAATCATCCAAGCAAACAACACCCATGAAAAAGCTGGAGTGGTCATACTAATATCAGATGATGCAAACTTTATACTTAGGAAAGTTTTAAGGGACAAAGATGGACATTTTGTATTAATGAAGGGATACGTAGAGCAGGAAGAAATCACTCTCCTAAACATAAATGCATCAAATGAGGGGCCAGCAAACTATTTAATAAAATTGTTGACAAATCTGAAAAATAATATCAATAACAACAGAATAATTGTGGGAGAACTTGACAAGGCATTGTCAACACTTGATAGGTCAACCAGACTGAAACCCAACAAGAATATACTAGATCTGAAAAGAGAAATGGAAGATAGAGTCCTAATAGATATATACAGGACTCTCCACCCCCCAGAAGCCTAGTTATACATTCTTCTCTAATTTACATGGGACATTCTCTAGGATAGACTACATCCTAGCAGATAAACATACCCCCATAATATCAAGAGGATAGAAAATTTGCAGGCTAACTTTGGTGAACACAAAACCCTGAAATTATATGTGAAATACAAAGAGATTCAGAAGACAAACTTTAATACCTGGAAGTTAAACAGTATAATACTGTATAACCAATGAGTCCGAGATGAAATCAAAGAGGAAATCAAAATCTTCCTGAAAACAAATGACAATGGAGACACAAGCTCTCAGAACCTATGGGACACAGCAAGAGTGGTACTGAGAGGGAAATTTATAGCTTTGAAAGCACACCTCAGGAAAGAAGAAGGGGTATACCTGAATAGCTTAATGATGCAGCTTATAGAATTAGAAAGCACTCAACAAAAGGACCCAAAAATAGGGAGGCAGAAGGAAATAACAGAGTTGAGAGCAGAAATCAATGAAGTGGAAACCCAGAAAACAATCCAAAAGATCAACGAAAGCAGAAGTTGGTTCTTTGAAAAAATAAGCAAGATTGATAGGCCACTGGCAAAACTAACAAAGAGAAAAAAAGTAACTTTATAACTCATATTAGGAAAGAAAAAGGAGAGATCACTTCTGATATGGTAGAGATTCAAGGGTAATCAGAAACTACTTTGAGAAACTCAATGCCACTAAAAATGAGAACCTGAAAGAAATAGATAAAGTCTTGGACTCTTATAATTTTACACAGTTGAATGAAGAGGATGTAGCTTATCTAAATATACCCATCACTATTGAGGACATTAAGACAGTAATCAAATGTCTGCCCAAAAACAAAAGCCCAGGCCCATATGGATTTACTAATGAATTCTTTCAAACCTTTCAAGAGGAACTACTACCAATCCTTGCAGGACTCTTTCATAAAATTGAAAAAACAGGAACACTTCCAAATAGCTTTTATGAAGCTAACATCACCTTGATACCTAAATCAGATAGAGATGCTACCAAAGAAGAAAATTATAGACCAATATCGCTAATGAATACAGATGCAAAGATCCTCAAAAGAATCCTGGCAAATAGGATTCAATGTCTCATTAAGAAGATTATCCACTACGATTAAATAGGTTTCATCCCAGTAATGCAAGGCTGGTTTAACACCCGTAAATCAACATAATACACAAGATCAACAACAAGAAAAATAAAAATCAAATGATCATATCAATAGACGCAGAGAAAGCATCTGATAAGGTTCACCACCCATTCTTGATCAAAACTCTCAGCAAGATGGGAATGGAAGGAACCTTTCTCAATATAGTTAAGACCATCTACCACAAGCCAGAGGCAAATATTGTCCTCAGTGGAGAAAAACTGAAAGCCTTTCCTCTAAATTCCAGCACAAGACAAGGCTGCACTCTCTCATCACTCCTATTCAACATTGCACTGTAACTACTGCTATGTGATTAGGCAAGAAAAAGATATCAAGCGTATCCAGATAAGTAAGAAGTCAAGCTCTCGTTGTTTGTAGTTGACATGATACTCTACTTAGAAAACCCTAAAGACTCTACCAAAAAGCCTCTAGAAACAATAGATTCATAAATCAACATAGCAGGCTACAAAATTAATACACAAAAATCAATGGCCTCTCTGTACACCAATAGTAATAAGGAAGAAATGGACATTAGGCAACAACCCCATTCACAATAGTGCCACACAAAATCAATTTCTTGGAATCAACTTGACTAAAAATATGAAGGACCTATACAAAGTAAACTATAAAACTCTGCTCCAAGAAATAAGAGAGGACATGCGGAAAGGGAAGCACATACCCTGCTCATAGATTGGCAGAGTTAACATCAATAAATGGCAATACTCCCCAAAGCATTGTAAAGATTTAATGTGATCCCTCTTAAGATACCCATGACATTCTTCAAAGAAGTGGATCAGGCACTTTTGAATTCATTCGGAACAATAAATACACTAAAATAGCTAAAACAATCATTGGGAAAAAGAATATGGGATCAATTACTTTCCTCAACTTTAAACTGTACTACAAAACAATAGTTATCAAAACAACATGGTATTGGAATAAGACAGGACCTCAGATCAGTGAAATAGGTTCGAATACTCAGAGAATGTTTCCCAGATATACAATCACCTAATTTTTTATAAAGGAGCCAGAAATTCTAAATGGAGCAAAGAAAGCCTCTTCAACAAGTGGTTTTGCCACAGCTGGCTAGCCACTTGTAAAAAATTGAACTTAGACCCCCAGCTAATATCACATACGAAGGTTAAATACAAATGGATAAAAGACCTCTATATCAGACCTGAAACCATAAGATATATAGAACACACGTAGGTAAAACAATCCTGGACATTGAGACTAAAGGCATCTTCAAGGAGGAAACTGCGCTCTCCAAGCAAGTGAAAGCAGAGATTAACAGATGGAACTATATTAAACTGAGAAGCTTCTGCACCTCAAAGGAAATAGTTCCCAGGATACAAGAGCCCCCCACTGAGTGGGAGAAACTATTCACCCAATACCCATCAGATGAGGGGCTTATCTCCAAAATATACAAGGTACTGACAGAACTTTACAAGAAAATAAACATCTAATCCCATCAAAAAATGGGGAGAAGAAATGGACAGAAACTTTGACAAAGAAGAAATACAAATGGCCAAAAGACACATGAAAAAATGCTCCTCCTCATCAAGGAGATGCAAATCAAAACAACTATGAGGTACCACCTCACACCCCAGAGATTTTGTACACATCACAAAGAATGAGAACAAGCAGTGTTGGCAGGGATGTGGAGAGAAAGGAACTCTTATCCACTGCTGGTGGGAATGCCGTCTATTTCAATCTTTATGGAAAGCAATGTGGAGATTCCTCCAGAAACTGGATATCGAGCTCCCATGCGACCCAGATATACCACTCCTAGGAATATACCCTAGGAACACAAAAATACAATACAAAAACCCATTCCTTACACATATGTTCATTGCAGCACTATTTCCCATAGCAAAATTCTGGAAACAACCAAGATTTTCTTCAACAGACTAAAGAAACTGGCTAAAGAAACTGTGATATATATACACAATGGAATATTATGCAACTGTCAGGAGAGATGAAGTCATGAAATTTTCCTATACGTAGATGTACATGGAATTTATTATACTGAGTGAAATAAGTCAGAGAGAGAGAGAGACGCAGAATGATCTCACTCATCTATGGATTTTAAGAAAAATGAAAGACATTCTTGCAATAATAATTTTCAGACACAAAAGAGAAAAAAGCTGGAAGTTGCAGCTCACCTCATGAAACTCACTACAAACAGGAATGAGTTTAGAGAAATAACTAAGTTTTGAACTATCCAAATAATTAGAATGTATGAGGGAAATAGCCTGTCTAGAGTACAGGTGGGGGTTGGGAGGGAGGAGGGAGATTTGGGACATTGGTGATGGGAATGTTGCACTGGTGATGGGTGATGTTCTCTACATGAATGAAACCCAAACAAAATCATGTATGTAATCAAGTTGTTTAAATAAAAATGTAAAAAAAGTTAAAGAATCAAGTAAAAAATGAAATAGTTTTAATATTTTATGAATAAATATAACTTTAGATTTTATTAAAAAAACAGTTATGCATACACACAATGGAATATTATGCACCATTCAGTAGAGATGAAGTTATGAAATTTTCCTATAAGTCAGAGGGAGAGAGAAAGACACAAAATGATCTCACTCATCTATGGGGTTTAAGAAAAATAAAAGACGGAGAGCTACTCCTGCGGGAGACTCTGTCCTGCTGCGCTCTGATTTCTTGGCGCCCCAGAAGAACACTGAGGACTGAGGGGATATCTTCCTGCTTCTGTCTGTCCTGATTACTTGGACCTTTCCCTTGAGAACAGAGCCCTGGGAAGCGAACCCAGAAATCATTGCACTCTGAAGCCACCAGCGAGCCAATGAGTGAGTAAGATCTTGCCGGGTGCAGAGCTTCCCAATTGGAGGACTGAGAGCTACTCCTGTGGGAGACTCCGCCCTGCTGCGCTCTGATTTCTTTCTAACCAATAAACCCCATCACAACACACAGGAAAAACCACACTACTAGAGCAACAATGTGGAAAGCTCGTAGGCAAACACTAGGCACTGAGAATGAAGATGATGGCTTGGATGACCCTAAAAATCACAATCCTCTGCTTAACCTCTCAGATAAGGAATTTAAAATAGAAATGTGGAATATGTTTGTAAAACTCCAAGAAAGCATAGATCGATCTGAACAGAACACAAAAACAGAACTCAGAAAACTTCAAACTGAAATGGCAGGCCTGAAAAACACAGTAGCTCAACTTCAAACTGAAATGTCAGGCCTGAAAAACATGATAGCTCAACTGTAAACCTCAGTGGATGCCCTTGACAGCAAGGTAAGAGCAGTTGAGGAGAGAATCGGACTACTGGAAGATGAGATGCAGAAAATCTCAACACAGCAGAAGAAATGGGAAAAGAACCTTAGGACAAATGAGTATGCAATGGAAATAGTACTCAAGGAATGTGAACAGATGAAAATAGAAGTCTTTGATAAACCCAAAAGAAATAACATAAGAATCATTGGAGTCCCAGAGACCCAAGTAGGAGATCACCAGGAAGAATCAACTGTCAAAGACAACATCAAAAACATACTACCAGAGTTAACAACTACATGCAACCAAATCCTGCATGTCCTAAGAGTACCAGCCAAACGAGACCCCAAAAAGAACACCCCCAGACACATCATCGTTACAATGACAAATCCCACAGATAGAGATAGAATACTGAATGCAGCAAGATCAAAAAGGGAAATTACATTCAAAGGAGCAAACCTAAGACTTAGAACAGACATGTCGCAAGAAACTCTCAAGGCCAGAAGACAGTGGTGGGATATTGTGACAAGACTGAATAAAATGAATGCCTCACCGAGAATACTGCACCCAGCCCGACTCACGTTCAGGTATGAAGGAAAAATACATAACTTCATGGATAAGCAACAGCTTAAAAACTTCACAGATGATAAACTAGTCTTAAAGGAAAAACTGACAGGTCTACTCTAAGACAAGAGAGACCAACAAACACAGGAAAGTTATCTACAAAGATGATATTAAATCCTATGACAATCACCTCCCTCAATGTTAATGGACTAGATTCACCAATTAAAAGACACAGAGTAGCAAAGTGGATCAAAAAGATGAATCCAACCTTCTGCTGCCTACAAGAAACACATCTGAATAATCAGAACAATCATAAACTCAAAATCAAAGGCTGGAGGAAAATCATCCAAGCAAACAATACACTCAAAAAAGCTGGGGTGGCCATATTAATATCTGATGATGCCAACTTTAT
>PVKC010007190.1:0-16369 GCA_004027635.1 Crocidura indochinensis
TATGTTTTTGTTTTGGAGGTAGATACCAAGAAGTGGGATTGCTAGATCAAATGGGGTTCGATTATTACTTTTTAAAGAAATCTCCATAATGTCTTCCATAGAGGCTAGACAATAGGGATTCTGAGAAGCAGTAAATGAGGTTTCTTTTACACATTCCCACCAACACTTCTTGTTTCCAATCATTCCTATGTGAGGTAATAATTCATTGTCATTTTGTTTCCCTGTAACTACGTGATAATGAGCACTTATTGTGTTTACTGGCAATTTGTATATCTTTGTGGAAGTGTCTATTCATCTCTTTTCACATATTTAAAGCACACCTTTTGTTGGTTTTATTTTAATTTCTGCTGCTGAGCTTTGGAATGTTATATTGAATCTTTTATATTGAGTATTGTGTGTGAAACGTGGTAGAGGGAAGAAGACATTCATGGTGAGATTGTGCTGGAATATAGTATGTTTAAAAAAAGAGAGATAGAATAAAAAGAAAATAGAAAAGTGGAATTAGAAATTAAGTATGCTAAAAAGGGAGAGGATATGTGAGAAGAAAATGTTCTAGAGAAAAGAAATTTCAAGTCAATCTTTTACTATAACAGCTATTAGCAACATTCCAATTTCTGTTTTAGTCCAAGTTTCATATTTCAATTATAATTTATTATACTGCTGCCTATTAGTTTTACAAAGCTGAATAAAAACTTCTACTATATGGTTTTCAACTCATGAAATTTCAAGTGGTTCATAGCTTTAAAAATAATCTCTTTTAACAAGAGTTTTGAGAATTTAATTAACTATTCTACTGAAATGAATGTCAATGCTAAACACACTTATTATTATCCTTAAGATAATAAACCTCAAAAAGCTTAAGCTGTTTCTGATTTTCTGGGTGAAGTTAATATATCTAAATGTGCATAAAAGACAAAACTTAAAGAATAACTGATTTATACAATGAGCTTAAGCATGAAATTCCAGTGCAAAAAAATAAAACAAAAATCCTTAAAATGAGCAAACCAATATAGAAATATTTAAAATGTTTATATTTATAAAGAAGTTATTTATTATATTAAAATGCTTATAGAAACACAAATACTGTAGTTTTTCTTCTCAAGAAGTCATTAATAATGGACAAAAAATAGGAACAAATTTTCATTCCAAAATACTAGTGTTTTTTTATAACATTTTATTTAAACACCTTGATTACAATCATGATTGTGCTTGGGTTTTTGTCATGTAAAGAACATCTCCCATAACCTGTGCAACATTCCCATCACCAATGTCTCAAATCTCCCTCCTCCCCAACCACCTCTGCCTGTACTCGAGACAGGCTTTCTATTTCCCTCATACATTCTCATTGTTAAGTTAGTTCTCAATGTAGTTATTTCTCTAACTAAACTCATCACTCTGTGGTGAGCTTCATGTCGTGAGCTGCACTTTCCAGCCTTCCTCTCTTTTGTCTCTGAAAATTATTGCAAGAATGTCTTTCATTTTTCTTCAAACACATAGATGAGTGAGACCATTCTGCATCTTTCTCTCTCTGACTTATAATTCACTCAGCATAATAGATTCCATGTACATCCATATATAGGAAAATTTCATGACTTCATCTCTCCTGGTGACTGCATAATACTCCATTGTGTATATGTACCACAGTTTCTTTAGTCATCTTTAGGGCATCTTGGTATTTCCAGAATCTTGCTATGATAAATAGAGCTGCAATGAATATAGGTGTAAGACTGGGATTTTAGTATTGTACATGTACATTTAGTACATGTTCATATGTATAGCAGTCATATATTCTATTATGTAAATTTTCCTCTTCCATCATCAATGCTAAACATTTAAAAATTTGAAAGATGGCAAAAATTGGAATTATCCATTGCAGTCTATATTCTTCAAGTTTTTTTATTTTTGTTTGGTTTTGTGGGCTACATCGGTGACATTTAGGGGTTATTACTGGCTATGCGCTTAGAAATCATCCCTAGCTTAGGGGACCATATGGGATGCCAAGGGATTGAACTGCAGTTCGTCCTAGGTTAGCGCGTGCAAGGCAAGCCTATGCCACCGCTCCGGCCCCTATATAATTAAAGTTTTATATAAAATATATGAAGGCTCTTTCTGTTTTAAAGTTTTGGTGACAGGGCTTACTGGGAGGGGAAGTGTTTAACTGAAATAGAACATTTTCCCACTATTATCAATGTACACCAAAGATTCATCTCTTAGTTGTGACTGAGTCACTGAAGCTGTCAAGTGAGCTAAGGAAAATTGATGAAGCTTCTAAGTTCTAAAATTTTTAAGCTCTAAAATGATCATCTCCTCCCTTTTTTTGTATTCCTTTGCTCAGCAACATAAGCCTCTTTATACTGCTAGTACACTTTTCCTATTAATCTAAAATACAAAATAGGGGAAGGAAATATTATCTAGTTCTCCAGCCTTGAATAGTAACTTGTTCTTGCGGTAGTCCTAGAGTCTTATAATCCTCGTAGCTCTGGAATACTTGTGGAAGTGACTTGTTCTTTGAATTGAAGTATATTAGTTCTTATAGTTCTGAGTTCCTTAGGAAAGTTCAGAAGAAATGTAATAGTCAAAATTAAATGATGGAAAGCACTTGAACAACGAGCACTAACATTAGAAACAAAATTACTGTCTTTCCTGCCTGCAAGCTTAAAAATAGTATATTGATCAGAAAATTCCCAATTCTAATATTTGTATAACCCCGGCAGCGCTCAGGGGTTACTCCTGGCTCCATGCTCAGAAATTGCTCCTGGCAGGCATGGGGGACCATATGGGGCACTGGGATTCGAACTGATGACCTTTTGCATGAAAGGCAAACGCGTTACCTCCATGCTATCTCCTGGGCCCCCCAATTTCATTTTTTTACAAGTTTTTAAATGTCATTTTAAAAGGTAGGTTCTGGGGTTCTTAATGAAAGTAAGCTCAGAATATTTTACTTTTCTTTCTGGTTATGCCTGGCTGTGTTCAGGATTTATTTCTCACTGTTTGCTCAGAGATAACTCCTGGGCGAACACGAGGGACAACATATGTGGCGCAGGGACTGAACTCAGATTAAATTCATCCAAAGCAAGTGATTTAACCACTATACTATCTCATCAGCCCTGCAGTTTAAATGTTAAGATCACCAGCAGCTCTGCTATGAAACACGAAGTGTGATTTATTATAAAATCCAATTGTGATTTTTACTATTATATTGCTGTAGCCAATTGTTGTTTGCAAACAACAGGCAGAAAATCTTAGCAGTATATCAATTGGAAAGATCTATGGTCTAGTTAGGGAGTTCTACTTCCATTTATTCATTTTGAGACCAAAACAGATGACAAAAGGTCGCAGAAAAAGCTGCTCTCCTGGCAGCACTAGTTTTTACTAATACTTTCTTCAAAACACAGATAGATTTATAACTAAACTGCTTTATTTGAACCAATAGCTGATTATTTAGCAAAGCATTTCTTTCTCTATGAGTCTCCTAGCTGCATTTGAAGGTCATATTTATTTTGTGAACGATACTTCACATGCCTTTCTATATTCCATTTCCATAGACAAAAATCTTTTAGTTTTTATAATATGTAGGTCAATATTATAATTGAACTAACAAATACAAAAGGGCCTCACGCTTGAAGACAAACACAGCTGACTCTTGGCAATCATGCAGTTCATCTGGTGTGAACAGATAATATATGGGGTGGCTCAGTTTTGTGTTTGAGTAATCATTATGTACCCTAGGGTGTTTCAGAGAGAGACAAAAGGAAACTTAAGTTTTTCTTATTAAATATAGTCTTACATGGAGATGAAAAAGGTACTGTAAAAAACATGTATCCCTGACTTGTAAATTAATGATGAAAATAATCACCGCTTTTCTTTTTTTCTTTTCTTTCAGAATTTTCTTTTTTCTTTTAGGGTTTTTACCTCCCACACTTATCATAAAGATCTTGAAGCTCTTAAGATTTGGCTTCTACTGTTTTGGTTTGCCAGTTAGTTATTTCAGTAGGCTAAAACTTCATTGTGAGAACTAATTTTTATAATTGACATCTATCTTCATACTTGAAAATTTCAGTCTAAAAATAACTGAGTTTCAAAGATTATTTTATATGTGCTGAATTGATGTCATATTAGGATTATTTTAAATAAGGAAGTATTTTATTTAAAAAATTTAAGTAAATATTGTAATATTTAAGAGGATCATGAAATTTCAGAAGAGAAGCAAATTAGAGATTATATGATATTTGATTCCACAAAAGAAATGATTATATAATGCTTACCTTTCTCTAATTTATTTTTCTGGATTTAAAAGTTTTAACAAAATTCTTCCATATGTTGCAGATGACAATTTTTTTTAAATGAATATTTCTGTCTGTATAACACAGGTTGATTCCCTGTTTTGGCTATTACAAATAATGCTACACTAAGCCACAGGGATTTGTATATCTTTTTGAGTTAGCATTTCCCCCCGTTATATATAAACAAAAAGTAGAAATTCTGGGTATTGTTCTAGTTTTGCTTTAGTTTTTTGAGGAAACCCTAATCTGGTTTCTATAATAGCAGAAAGATCTTTTGATTCTGTTTGAATTGTTTGGTATTTTCTGTGAAATTAATTGTTTCCTCCTGATAGTACAGTTTGGTACCAGACCTCTTTTAGATCAAAGATAAAATTACATAGAACTAGAAGCAAATTATGATGCTTATTCAAAAATTTCATTATATAAGGCTTGATTGTACCAGTTGTTAAGTTGCTTGTCTGCCTGTGAATGACCCTGGTCCTATTCCCAGAGACATATATATAGTCCCATGAGCACAGCAAGACGTGTTCCCTGAGACAGAGCCAAGCATAAGCTCTGAGTACTACTTAGTATGATCTGGGAAAAAAATGCAATTTTTCATCATATGTATTTGGGTTTATACAAGAAGTAGTTTGAACTAAATTAGACATTGTATCACGGACCGTCTTTCTAGTTGACCTAATAAATATTTTGGCTTACTGCCATTAGAAATATTTACCCTTTGCTTTTAGATCTGAAAGAATGATTAAAAACTATAGTCACGGGGCCGGGCAGTGGTGCTAGAGGTAAGATGCCTGTGCTAACCTAGGACGAACCGCGGTTCAATCCCCCGGTTCCCCATGTGCCTGCCAGGAGCAACTTCTGAGCAAATAGCCAGGAGTAACCCCTGAGCATCACCGGGTGTGGCCCAAAAACAAAAAACAAACAAACAAAATAAACTATAGTCACATGGCTATTTTTCTTAATGCTTTATTGCCTGTCCCCTTCTTTCACCCTATCATTTTTGTTTGATTATTTATTTGAATATATAACATCATAAAATAATGGTTATATAATAACAGTTAAAACTTAATTAGCTAATCTGTGTTCAACATAGCATTAGTTACAATGGTTAAATGTATAAACGTACCGTGTGCCCAACAATTGGAAGATAGCTAAGAAATTGTTCTAGATAAGTAGTGGAATCCAATACTGAACTACTGGAAAAGATGTTATCTTTTTGCAGTCTACTGCAACTTGCTGGAACTGGAAGTCATGCTTAGTAAAGTTTGTCAGAAAGAAAAAGAGACCAAAGAATGTCACTCATTTCTAGAGCAGAAAAACACCAATCATGTATCTAACCCTCTCTAAATGGAAATGATCTTGAAAAATTGAAAGTAGAATTGTGTTTCAAGAATGCCAAGGAGGCATAGGAACTTTGGGATAACGGTGGAGGAATCATGTCATTCTGGTGGCAAGAAATTTTTTAGTAGTGTACAAAGTAATAATGGCAATATTGTAAAAACATAATAAAAAACATAGAAAAATAACTATTAAATATCTACCTTGTTCTTTCAAGTGTGTAAAGCAAATGTCTGCTAACTCTTATCTACTGCTGGTGGGAATGCCATGCAGTCCAACCTTTATGGGAAGTGATATGGAGATTCCTCCAAAAACTGGAAATTGAGCTCCCATTCAATCCAGCTATACCACTCCTAGAAGTATACCCTAGGAACATGTACTGAAACTTGATAATATGTTAATATGTTGTAGTACTGTACAAATATTTCTGAACCCCACCCACCAAAAACAGATAAAATAAGAAAAGAAAAAAAAAGAAAGAAAATAATGCTGTAGTACTGTACAAATATTTCTGAACACAGTACAGAGCTTTAGTATGTTTCTGTCTGTTCAGTTGATTCCAGTGTAAAATCAATCTTAAGAATTAACACTGAAGTTCTGACTATTCTGAAAAGAGTGCTAACAAGTCTTGCTATATACTCTATTTTATCGTCCTGCAAGAGAATATTACAGCTTTAAAAATATTTGAGAAAAAGAATTTTCTTGTTTTCTTGTTATGCACCTTCTAACATAGTAGTTAATATACTTATAACAATGTGTCAACACAGAAACAATATGTAACTTTGCCACAAAGAGCAATTTACAGTTGAAATACTATTTGCCCTTTTAACAGATATTAACAATATAAGTCAATACTTTAAAACTTATTAAAGGGTATCAATCAATGATTTTAGTGTATTAATATTCTTACAGTCATAGGTTATGTGTCCATTATATAATCATAATTACTTTTAGAACATTTTATCAAGATTAAAACATAAATCCCAGGAGAGGGAAGTAGCTCACAAATAGGTATGCTTTTTGAGGCACTGGATTCAATTTAGGAACAAACCAAATCAAATAAACCAATACTCTTTCTCATTGGTAGGTCATCACTTGCCCCAGACTCCTAGCTATAGGAAAGGCTGTTCCTATCACTTTCTAGCTCCATGAACTTAACTATTCTGATTATTTCATATAAATAAAAAAATCTAATCCTTACATCCATATTTAATATGAATAAGAACAGGAAACTAGAGTACTTATATTGTGGCAGATATTAAATACTTACAAATAGTAACATGAGGCAAATATTATCCCTTCTACTAATAGTCAAGTGAGAAACCTGAAGTATAAAGAGTAGGTCAAATACCTATGATGAAATAAAATTTTAGAGTAAGAATCTTAAACTAAAACTATCAGGATAGGAGGACCAAGGGGTATAAGTAGGTGGGCAGAAAATAGAGAGTAAATACAGATATATAAGAGAGGGTGATTTATTCTTCTTTTAAAGTAGAGATTATGAGAAAAGTGATGATGACAGTGATTTTGTTTAGGGGACTTTTCTCTAAAAGAAATATTTTTGTTTTAGTTTTGGGGCCACACCTGGCAGCGCTCAGGGTTTACTCCTGACTCTGCACTCAGAAATAACTCCTGGGGCCGGGCGGTGGCGCTGGAGGTAAGGTGCCTGCGCTAACCTAGGACGGACCGCGGTTCGATCCCCCGGTTCCCCATATGGTCCCCCGTGCCTGCCAGGAGCGACTTCTGAGCGAATAGCCAGGAGTAACCCCTGAGCGTCACCGGGTGTGGCCCAAAAACAAACAAACAAAAAAAAAAAAAACAGAAATCACTCCTGGCTGGGGGCCATATGGGATGCCAGGGATCGAACCCATGTCCATCCTAGGTCAGCTGCGTGCAAGGCAAAACCTTACCACTGTGCAATCTCTCCAGCCCCATAACAAAATTATTTTCAATTCACTTTAATATCATCTTTATTTAAGACCAGCTACTTTAAAAAAAGAAACAAAAACTTTGGTTGGGGCCAGAGAGATGGTACAGCAAGATTAAGTAAGACTCTTGCTTTGCACACAGATGAACTGGATTAGATTCCCAGTACCAGAACAGTCTCCAGAACACTGTCAGAAATGATACCTGAACACAGAATGCCAGGTGTAAGCCCTGAGCACTGGAAACTGTGGGACCCACTTCCACAAAAAATTAACAAAAAGAACCGCTGGATACTTGCTTTTCTAACTCACATGATACCATATTTTATTACAGAGTAGTTTTACATCATTTCATATCATAATAAATTTCCATACATAAACTATACCCAAGCATTATATTGTAACACCTCTTAAGCAAAATATCATTCTATAAAGTATCTATTAGTATTTTTCATCTTTCCACAGCCATCATCTAACTTTTATATTTTTATAAATTACTTTCCATTCCAAATAACTTTAATCTCATTATTTTCAAAATACAGCTTATCTCAAGTCCAAATGAAATAAAACAAATCATAATTATGACTGCAGGGTATAAATGTGCGAGTTTATACAGCTGGAATTTCTGGTTTGGGCTAACCCAATAGATCTTTTAATAAACTCTAGCCATAATTTGGCATATGACCTACAAAAGAATAATGAATTTAATTCAGACTTCATTATTATTTTTAAGACTCCCTTTAAAGGCCTTCCTTTACAATAAAGGAAGTTTACATGGAGATAATAATTATTAGCATTCATCATGTGGTAGCAAGCAAGTCTTCTGCTCATTTTTTTTTTTTTTACATAGGTAATTCAAGTATTTTCTTCAAAATTTAAAAAGCCCTTCCCACTTTTCTGTCAGTACAAGCTGTTAAAACATCATGGCAGAATCTGGCTCCTCTGGTAAGACAAATTTATTTCTTATAGTACAAGTATTAGAGATTCCAAGTTCAATACACACTTAGATTCAGATTCAGTCTGTGAGAAAGCTTCTTCATTGATAGTTTTGTCACTGCAGACTCACATTGAAGAATAGGTCATAGAGCTCGCCAGGACAATTTGATAAGCTTATCTAAGGGATGGAGGAATGAATTGAACTAGATGGGATTTAAGAGGTATTTCCTAACTTTATAGGTGGTGGTAGCTGTATCGCTGAATTTTTTTTATGGCAAGAGGATTTTTTTTTTTAAAAAAGCCATGTTACCAAAGCAATAATTAGAATTTTTTTCCTTTGGTTCCTGGCCAACACCCAGCAGTGATCAGAGCTTCCATCTCGCTCTACATTCAGAAATCGCTCTTAGCAGTATAGTGCTAAAGGGGCCATATAAAGTGCCACAGAATGAATTGAGATGAACCATATTCAAGGCAAGTGTTCTACTATCTCTCTGATCCCAAAATTAAATAAAATTTAAAAAATTATTCTATAAACTGTACTTTTTTTTAGCATTTATTTTTGTTTGGGGTCACACCTGGCAATGTTCAGGGATTAGTTCTGGCTCTGCACTCAGGGATTATTCCTGGCAATGCTTAAGGGAACATATGGGACACTGGAGATTGAACATGCGTCAGCTATGTACAAGGCAAATGCCTAGTTGTACTATTGCTCTGACTTCTAATTTTACATTCTATAATAATTTTTTTCATTTAGCCTAAATGCTAAGATATCAAATTTGTGGGTGGAATTATTCTGTCAACATATTAATACAATTTGTAGAACTTGAAACAAATTACTTTTTTTAATGATGCCTCTACAGTTGCAATTGAACTATAACTAAGTTCTAATTAACTTATAGACTAAATAAATGACCCTATTAAAACATTATAAAAATAAAAAATACAGTGAGAATGTATACTGCTTACCAATGCAAGTGGGTAAAGTGATAATACTGTATGGGGGCAGAAAGACAATACCCAAGGTAGGGGGTTGCTAACACATAATAATCTGGTTCCATTTACAGACTTTGACATTTAAAAAAAAATAAAAGCTTGCTTAACAAAGAACTAACTTCTGTATTTATGATATGTCAATGCCAACCATTTTGTAAACATTTAGAAAAGCACTTAAAATGTTGTTTATTCATGAAAATAAATGAGTTCTTGAATGACAATGGACACTTCTGACATGGTGTATCATAATAAATCTTTATTTGATGAAGACTTTAAGTTAATACATTTTTTTAATGATAGTATGGAAGTCTCTACCAAAACCAACCAAAATTATTTTTTAAAGTTATTTTCTTGAAATTTTTAGCATAAAGACTCAGTAAACTTCCTGACTCTTCTAGCAGTAGATTCATGTAAGAAGGTTTATTAGTTGTTAAGGAAAATAACATTCATTTTTAGTGCAACTATAAAGGATTCTTTTGCGAACATACTCCAATCTGTAATAAATAAGTCAAAATATATGTCCTAATGTTCAAATTTCTGACACAAAGCTTTTTCTTTCTTTATTATTATTATTTTTAATTAAAAAAAAAACCCTTCACCTGTACAACATTCCCATCACCAATGTCCCAAGTGTTCCTCCTCCCCACCCACCCCCGCCTGTACTCTAGACAGTCTTTCTACTTCCCTCATTCATTCACATCTTGTTATGATGGTTCTCAGTGTAATTATTTCTCTAATTGCACTCATCACTCTTTGTGGTGAGCTTCATGTTGTGAGCTGGACCGTCCAGCCCTCCTAACTTTTATCTCTAAGAATTACTGTGAAAATGTCTTTTATTTTTCTTAAATCCATAAATGAGTGAGACTATTCCGTGTCTATCTCTCTCCCTCTAATTTATTTCACTCAGCATAATAGATTCCATATACACCCAGGTATAGGAAATTTCATGACTTCATCTCTTCTGACGGCTGCATAATATTCCATTCTCTCTCCCAAAACTTTTTTTTAAATTTAATAACTGTATTTACAAAAATTCACAAAATGTTCAAACTGGGGTTTCAGAAGTAGAATGTACACCAACCTCCATCAACTTGATCTTTCTACCACCGAAGTCGCCCCTTTACCCTTCCCCCGCCTCAATCTCTGCCTGTCTCTCAGAAAGACATTCTTCCTCTCTCCTTCATTATCATTGTCATTATAGTTATCATTGCTGTTATGAACTAGTCCTCCCAGCATTCAGATCTTTTGTCTCTGGATATTATTGCCACACTCTCTTTTACTTTTCTTATATCCCACAGACTACAGAGACTATCCTATGTCTATCGTTCTCCCTCTGGCTCATTTTACTCAGCAATATGTCCATGTATAGGCATGTATATGTAACATGTATAGGCAAATTTTATGACTTCATTTTTCCTGATAGCTGCATAGTATTCCATTGTGTAAATGTACCGATTTCTTTAGCTACTTAACTGTTTTTGGACACCTGGGCTGTTTCCAGATTCTGGGAATTAAAAATTGTGCTGCAATAAACAGAGTGCATATTGCAGAGGGCATTTTTGAAATGTATTTTTGTGCTCCTACAGTATATCCCTGGAGGGGTATTGTTGAATCATATGGGAGTTCAAGTTCCAGATTTTTGAAGAATATCTTGATTATTTTCCAGAAAGGTTGGAGTAGACAACATTCCCACCAGCAGTGAATAAGAGTTCCTTTCTACCCACATCCCTGCCAGCAATGATTGTTCTTGTTTTTTATGATATGTGCTAGTATCTATGGCATAATATCTCATTGTTGTTTGGATTTGCATCTCCCTGTGTTTAGTGATGTGGAACACTTTTTCATGTGCCTTTTGACTATATTTCTTCTTTGCGGAAATATCTGATCTCTTATTCTCCCAATTCTTTATAGGCTCAGATTTGTGGGGATTTTCTTTATTAAGTTCTGTTACTACCTTGTAAATCTTGGATATTAGTCCCATATCAGGTGGGTTTTGGGTGAATAATTTCTACCATTCCATGGGTAGCCTTTTAAACCGTGTCACTGTTTTCTATTAGTTGCAGAGGTTTCTCAATTTAATGTAACCCCATTTGTTTATCTCTGCTTCCACTTGTTTGTAAAGTGGTGTTTCTTCCTTGAAAATGCCTTTAGTCTCAATGTCATGGAGTGTTTTGCCTTCATTTTCTTCTATATACCTTATAGGTATAGATCTGATATCAAGGTCTTTAAGGAACCCCCGAGGCCCAGAGCCAGGAGTAAGTCCTGAGCACCACTAGGAGTGACTCAAAAGCAAAACACCCAAAATTGTGCTCATTAAGATTTGAAGGCCATTAATTTACATATTCAGCTTCCTAAAATGAACCTATAAGTAGAATGTTAGAGGGGGCAGATCTGTCTTCTCTTTCTGCTTCTTTCCTCTAAGCACTAAAGAGCAATACTTTACATCTAACTCCTCTAGGTAAAAATTATTTTAATTCATGCCACTGGAGAGGGACATATTAATTATACTATAAAATATTAATATATTAATCAAAATAAATAGTAATAGATACAATGCAACATACCTGAAAAAGAACATGTACATGGCAGCTGTGATGCAGAACAAAAGAACCTGTAACAAAAAAAAAATGAATATAAATAGACTCTGATATCATTTGCCTTTGTCTCAGAAAGACAAATACACAAAAATTATTAAATTATCTCAGGCTTGAAATAATTTAAGCATGTATTAGGTCAAACAAATTCTCTATTTTGAATAAGCCATGTTAGGGGCAATAATAAGCCAATAATTATTTATATGTAAATATATATTATTAATATATATTTATAATATATTTTTGTTTATATATTTTTGGTTTGGGGCACACTCAGCAGTACTCAGGGAACAACATAGGTAACAGAGATTGAATCGGGTCAGTTGCATGCAAGGCCAAGTGCACTGTTCTGTTCATTGACCTATCACTCTGACCACAGGACTACTATATATTTTTGCTTTGGTTTTGGATTTTGAGCCACGGTGATGCTCAGGGGTTACTCCTGGCTATGCGCTCAGAAATGGCTCCTGGCTTGAAGGACCATATGGGATGTCAAGAGAATCAAGCCAAGGTCTGTCCTAGGCTAGCATGGTCAAGGCAGACAGATGCCTTACCCCTTGTACCACTGTTCTGGCCCCATGGACTACTATATTTTAAATGTAAAATAGCTAGTTGTCATTAATTCTTATCAATAAGAAACCTTTATAAAAAAAGATAATCAACATATTTAAAAATAAAAATTTTATTTAAAAAAAAAAAAGCAAAAAAAAAAAAAAGATAATCATCCTGTAGTCAGAAGACAACTCAGCAATCAGGACTGCATGCTTTAAGATGAGCTGGAAATTAAGTTTAAATCTTAGCACATAAGTCCCACTATGGCAAAGCCAGATGTACTCCTAGAGGGATTATCCCACAAGTCATCAAAAGCAGATGAATGATTTCTTTCATGTAACTTAAAAGATGCTAAAAAATAATTCTACTCACTTGAAAGCAAGTACTAGGGTTAAGGCACTTGGCTTGCACATACTCTATCCGAGTTTTACCCATGGCATTGCATACATTCTCCTAATTACAGGATCTCCTCATCACAGAATATACATTTTAAACTATATTCTTAGAATAATCTAAATTAGACATAAGGAGCAGAAAGTTACTTCAAACCAGAGAAAAATAATAAATGGATCATTTTCAATTTTAATGGTCAGACTTCATAACAGTAGAAATGAGAATGATGCAAAATATTCTACAGGACTTCCTACACTATAACTTACAGTCAAATACAAGTTTATCATAAAGGAAGTTTGAGAGATTTGTTATTGCATAAAAAAATCTTACAGAGGTTCCAAAAAAACCAATGAGCCAAAAAAGATATAAATTACTACAAAACAATATAGACATGTTTCAAAAAATAAAGAATTCCAAATACCCTAGCAATTCCACTTCTTGGAATCTACCTTGGCTCCAAAATACATTATTTCAAGAAAATATTTACTATCTTATTTTCATATCATTATTATTCACAACAGCCAAGATCTAGAAACAACCTGAGTGTCAAAGAAAAATGAATGGTTAGAAACTGTGGCATATAGATGCAATAAAATAAACAGTATTAGGTTTAATTAAAAAAAAAAAAGCAAAAGCATCGTATTTACACAGAGGAAACATTGCTAAGTGAATGAGAGGGTCAGAAACAGAATAATATCTCTCCTACATAGGATATAGGAACAATAAATGACCACAGACGGCCAACAGATCTGGAGAGCTGTCAACAGAGCATATGGTAGGGGGATACAGATGAATGGGTAGGGTACTTAAGGAAATGGTAGAGGGAAGTGGTAATATGTTTGTAGCTACTAAAATGTTGTTTACTTGATACTATCATTAACAATATAGTTAATCAAGGGCCGGAGAGGTGGTGCTAGAGGTAAGGCAGCTGCCTTGTAAGTGCTAGCCTAGGACAGACTGCGGTTCAAACCCCTGGCATGCTATATCGTCCCCCCAAGCCAGGAACAATTTCTGAGCACATAGCCAATAGTAAACCCTGAGCGTCAATGGGTGTGACCCAAAAACAAAAACAAAACAAAACAAAACAAACAATATAGTTAACCACAGCGATTCTAATATTAAAATGTATATATTTTTAAATAAAATAAAAATGAAAAATAAATTAAAGGCTGGAAAAAGCCAGTACCTACTTGCAAGCAGGAAGTCATCATATCTAAATTCTGTCAAAGCAAGAAACTGAAGCATAAACTCTGTTACTAGTCTGAGTTGCAGTGAGATGACTGTCAGGTGCTCGCTCACTCCAGACTAAACAAAACCAGCTTCTCTCAGTCCACATCTGACTAATAGCAGGCTGCCTAAATAAATGCAAAGGACCACAAAGGACTTTCAGAGATAAAATAAAAACATATAGCAGGCCTTCCACTGCTTGCTGAGCTCACAGTCAATATTTTTAGTGGAATACATTTGTTTGGAGTAGAGGCATGGTCAAATGTAGAGTCACAGAACTTGTCCAGTACTGTGCCATCAGACCATAGAATAATTCCCAGGCCTGCTAGAAGTGGGAGTACAATTATTGACAGTCGCCAGCAAATAAGTGCCTTTGTACCTATACAGGTCTAGTAAACAAGAATCTCCATAACATGATAGCCATTGCCAGGCATTGGAAACTGTAAACCTACTATTCAGAAACTGGTTTGCTAGGTCTTTAGGCTCCAGACGCTACAGCAATGCTCCTGACTTATAACAGGTACTAGTTAAGAGTAATAAAAGCAATACTGTCTTTAGCCTCATGATTGTCATCCAGCTTTCATAAAACTGTACCCTCTCCCTTACCATTCACATTAGACATAATGAAGCATTAACACAATGAAGAAATGAATAAATATACCTGCACTGGTGAATGAACACAAAAAATAAGTGGAAAGTATCCCAAATACACAAAAGTTTTTTGAACTCCATAAAATTTCAAAGGGACAAGACTAAGAATAATCAGAATTAAAGAACTTGAATTGATTTGTCCCAAAATTCTCAAAGATATCTGACCTTCCATGTTTTGATCTTCATAAATTGGCAAACAACAGTTTTGTGGTTTATATGTTCTGTCAATGATAATTTATTTTATTATTTCAGTTAGAAGGGAAAATCGAAGAAATGCTATTATATCTGCCAGAAACAGAATGTGGTTATTTAAATTTAATGAAATTTACATGATTTAAAAATTTACCTTATTCATACTAGCCATAACCAAGCTCCACTATGTAGATATATGTTTGAATGAAAATGATAGATGCCCAACATCTCTATTCCATCACTAAAAAACTCTACTAGACTTCTCTGGCTAGTCAATGAGATTTCCACTGCTGTGTATTATGATTACGTAGTTAAGTACTTAGCATACATAATCTGGCTTTAAAATAAATATCTTCACATCTTATATAATATAGTTTTGTATCTAAAGTAATACAAAATGATTCTATCAATTTGTGGAAACAATGTTATTATATAGTGATTGTGTATAAGAATTAAATAGCATACACAAATTCTGAGAGGGGCTAATACATTAAAGATATTTAATGATAACTATTATCAAGAAATAATTTGCACAAATTTGTACAAATCTGCAATTTGTACTTTCCATTTCACAACTACTACATAATTATAAACATGATAAGTAATTTGAAATTTGATTTTTCACTATAATCCTTAAAACTTTGGTGGGGGCTGTTGTGTTATTGTTTTCTAAATCACATCTTAAATGCTCAGGACTTTATACTTCAGCCTCTACTCTCAAGAATTATTCCTGCTAGGATTGAGGGACCATATGGGTTGTCAGGAATAATTCAAATCAGAGGTGTGTAAGGCAAAAAACAAAACAAAACAAAACAAAAACAACTACCACTGTATTTTAGCTCAGGTCCTGTCTTAAACAGTTTCATTTCAAAAATAAATGTGTGGTATGTTACACTTTGAATAAATCTCAAAAATATTATAAAAGGGCCAGAATTGAAGCTGAAGCAGTAGAGCACAAATCTGTCATGTAAAAGAATTTGGGTTAGATCCCTGGCATTACAAACACATACCACACATACCAAAGCATTTGCAGACAGCAACAATGAGTGTGAGAATCCAGTACTGCAAAGACAACAACTACTAATTAGATTATTCTAAATAAAAGACAAAAAGATCACACAACTTATGATATCAATTTTGTTCTTTTATTATTTATCTAATTTACTGTAGTAAATGTAAAATAACAAGAATGGTATTTCTATATGTGCTTGGGGTGTACATACAAAATTACAGCCCCTACGCAACCACTTAATTCCAAAACTCTCTATCATTATCCTGGTGT
>PVKC010007190.1:16469-29940 GCA_004027635.1 Crocidura indochinensis
AAAAACAAAATGGATGTATCTTCAAATGATTCTAAGTGAAATAA
Source organism: Crocidura indochinensis (assembly GCA_004027635.1). Taxonomy (NCBI): domain Eukaryota; kingdom Metazoa; phylum Chordata; class Mammalia; order Eulipotyphla; family Soricidae; genus Crocidura; species Crocidura indochinensis. Next base: position 16,514 of record PVKC010007190.1, read on the forward strand.
GGAAGCAGAAGAATTATCAGATGTTTTATCGCTTCTCAGCCTTTTGGCTAAGATCAAGTGAAGAATTATCAGATTTTCAACACATGTATGGAACATGATATGTTAGTAAATTTGACTAAAAAATGACACCCTGACTTAGTGGTAACTGATCATTTCAGGAGGAAAAAGTGAATGGGATCTTTTCGGTTATGGGATAACACTAAAACTTTGGTGAGAAAGTGATGAGAATTATATGCATATGCATGTTTGAACCTAATCCCCCTAGAATTCCATAGCAATTGAAAATAATGATAAATTGGAAATGTTTTTTATTATGAAAAGGAAAACATAGGACTTAGACACAGTAGGGCACTTGCCTTAAATGCAACCAATGAGTTCTATTCCTGAAATCCCATAGGGTTCCCCAAACATCATCAGGAGTATTTCCCAAGTGCAGTCAGAAGTAATCCCAGAGCACCATCAGATGTGACCCCAAATAAAAGCAAAACAAAATAAAAAGACAGAAGCAATTTTATGTACAGTGTCACATCATCTGGAAAAGCCAACCTTTGAAATGTATATAAGTATCCAAAGCAGATGAATTCATAAGAAAGACATAGCATATATACACATTGTGTGTGTATGTATATTCAGTAATTAAAACAGATAACATCTTATATTTTGCTACAACATGGACAGAACTAGAGAGGGCATGTTAAGTAAAATAATTCTGATGGATAAAGACAAACACTAGATGACCTCAAGCTATTAGGTATATAAGAATACAATAAGGGAATGAATGGACAGTGGGCCAGTGAAAATAAACCCTAAGACTCTCATCATGGAACTGAGATTTACAGGGAGGGAGGTCAGTGTGGCTGAAAAGGCAAATAATGGGTAAGGGTCTTTAACTTTTAAAAAATTCACTAAATCGTGAATTTCTCTTATCTCCATGTCCAACTGATAGAAAATAAGTTAAGGTATAGTCTCTCTGGCAAAGAGTTTGTCATTTAAATAGATCAAATTTAAAAGTGGAGGTGGCAAGAAAATTTCTCATTTCTCAAGACTTCTATAAAACAATGGTTCTAATAAAGAGAAATAGATCAAAAATCTGTTGAAATTTCAAAATTACCTAAATATTACAATTAAAAATAAAATTTGTACATATTACTATATTAAGGGAATAAGAAGGCAAACTGCATGAGCCAGATTTCCAAAGTAAATCATTCTTTGTCCTGATGCTGTCTGTCACAGCTGTTACTTTTCAAGTCATACACCATCATTAACGCCCCCCAAAACAGCAAAAATTAAAAAAAAAAACAAGTCATTCGACATGGTGGGAGGAAGATAAGGTTTTATATGAACTCAGATCAAGTTAAAGCTAAAACAATATTGTGTTTTCAGTAGGGCAAAGAAGACAGGCCTAACCAAAACCACATTATTATAAAAAGACAACTGTAGTAAGTTGGCTATTTTCCATCCAAGATTGTTATTCACATTAATCTCAAATAAGAACCAAGCTTACCATGATACCATGGTTTTTCCTTGAGGCAACACATAAATATATAAGAGGTTCCAGATTACTTTAGAGAGATCACAGAGAGGCTGCATACAAGTAACATGTCTCTATGACAACTCAAAATTAGAGAAAGGTAAGATGTCTCATTATCGTGAAGGTTTTTGCTGTAAGCCCATTAAGGTGATCAATGAGATAGTACTCAATCCATGATTATATATGTATATATAATGTGTGTATTATATACACACAAATACATAAGATTCTTCCGTGGTGCTTTCTATGCTCATTTACATCAAAGAAACAATAAATCTACACTTTGCACTGTATCAGGTAACATTTAAGAACCTTCAATTTCTGTAGACAATTTTTCTTCCTCAATCAACAAGAAAGATTCAATATTTCTCACTAACAGGCATAAAAAGTTTGAAATATAAAGTTTTTCAAAAAGCCTACAACAATATTAAAATACTTCAGAGATACAAGTAATCAAAGAAATAACAGTTACAACTGATGTATTTATATCGCAACTCAAAATTGAATAAGTTTAAAACAATGAGAAAGAAGTTAGCTTCAATGTTTGTTGCTTAGTTGTGCTCAAAAAGTAAAAAGGAATCAAGAATCAACAGATAATAGTCTCAAGCAATAGTAAAACTAAGTTTATCCACAATTAACTATTAGTTATAGATTCCAAATGACTAAAGAGAGGAGTCTTAAAGACCAATGGTTACATCTATGATAAAAATCTCTATTCTGTATTGCATTCTAGCTGCATATGATCAGAATCGTGTAGAATTTATATGTAGCCATCTTCAAGAAAAAACTGGACCATATGACTAAACAAAAGAATCAAGTCCTTCTCTAAACATCAAAATCAAAAATTTAGGTACCCACAAATATTTATATGAACTCTTGCATATCTAATATAAGTATTATGGATAGATAGGTGTTGATAATTGAAGGTATAGATGGATAGATAAATAATTTGGGTTTGTATGTTTGTATGTATAATTCATCCTTAAGAATCTGCATAAAATTGAAACTTATCTGGGGCCGGAGTGACAAGACATCTGCCTTGCCGGCGCTAGCCTAGGATGGACCACAGTTCTATCCCCCAGCGTCCCATATGGTCCCCCAAGCCAGGAGCGTTTCAGAGTACATAACCAAGAATAAACCCCTTAGTGTCACTGGGTGTGCCCCCACCAAAAAAAAAAAAAGATGGAACATATTTCCCTAAACATTCTAAATAAACTCAAAATACTGTACAAACTATTATCACTACATTATAAATAAAATGTCTATTGTAAATATAGATATTATAGTTTGTATCTTGTTTGCCAACAAATATATCTGTAAATCGAAAAACAGCAAAAACTCAAAATATCATGTTGATTTTTCTCCCCAGGATCTTAAACTGTGTATTCATAACGCCTGCACTGAAGACGATAGAATTTCAGAATGAAGACTATATTCCTGATATGACATTTTAGTAGTAAGAATGTTCATAACCTAATAACAATTTACTTGGAGAAATAATCATGAATAGAAAAATAAATTTTATGAACCTAATAATGTTCATAACATAATAACAATTTACTTGGAGAAATAATCATGAATAGAAAAATAAATTTTTGTTCTTTTGCTTTTCCCAGAAGCTATAATTAAATGGCTTATAGAAAATGAACAGGGGCCCAGGAGATAACATGGAGGTAAGGCGTTTGCCTTTCATGCAAAAGGTCATCGGTTCGAATCCCGGTGCCCCATATGGTCCCCCCTGCCTGCCAGGAGCAATTTCTGAGCATGGAGCCAGGAGTAACCCCTGAGCACTGCCGGGTGTGACCCAAAAAAAAGAAAATGAACAAAGGTTTTCTTAAGCTCTCTCATCTTAGCATTCTTATTATTCCCTGTTCTTTTTCACTAACAAGTATGTAGATGTATTTATATTTCTGAATTATTTAATAAACACAGAAATATCTACTGTTATTTAAATTTATCAGTAACATGAATAGATGCTTACCTTAGGTTATAATCAAAAGTAGCTTGAAAAAGCAAGTTCCTAGACATAAAAACATGTGGGACATATTCTTTAGGGATAAGCACAAAAGAAATATTCATTTAAATTACAAGAGTGGGTGTTAGAAAAATAGCATAACTGATAAAGTCATTAGAGAGGGTACTTGTCTTGCACACAGTCACCCCAGTTCAGCCTCTGGTACCACATATGATTCCCCAGCACCACCAAGAGTAATCACTGAGTGCAGACAGGAGTAAGCTTGGAGTACCACTGGATGTGGCCCCAAACTAAAATAAAATAAATGAAAGAAAATTTATTATTAGATATTTAAAAATATCTCTCAATGCTTAGCTTTTTAAAGCAACAATTTTAAAGATATTATACAGTACGTAAAGTTAAAAAAAGCCTCAAAATATGCACAAATCATAACTATCAGATACATATAGCTTCTTAAGATAACTACTAAAGTATGTTTCGATGCAATATTATCTCTTAATATAATTGGAATGAGAAGAAAATCTCAGAATAGAATAACACACAAATACAATTATTCTTTTCTACTGAGATATTCATCTCCTTCTACTTTTATTCTAATATTTTATACCAATATTGTAATGTAAGTAGATGTCCTCAAACAAGTATACACAATATCGAAAGCACTCTGAAACTAATATGACTTGGCCGCTTAAGTCTTTAAAATTTAATTAGTAACAATAAACCAGACTAATGAAGGGTGGAAGTAAAAAAATTCAGAAAGTACTTCTAAATATAATTTTCTTAGTGTACAGAGCATGGCAAAATGAGCTATGTATGGATGCCAGCCAAAACATTCACATGGAAATTCTGACTATAACAACAAATAGTCTGATAAATATTTTAATAAAAAGAGCCTCAAGGAAAGCAGGTGGTTCCTGATACATGGTCTCCGTGTCAGAGCTATTCTTCTTACACTGCTCCCTTCATTTAATAAAGCTTTGAGCAAAGCCTAAACTGGCATTCGATAAAATATGACTTCATTTCTATAAAAAGAGCAGAAAGTAAAATATTGCCTAATAGTTATGAAAACTAAACATTCAAACACTAGTAATCACACTACGCCAAAAATATCATTTAAGCTACTTTTACATTTGAGATTTATCTGAGGAAACACCAACCTCCCCAATCAATCATATTCTGTACTTAATAGTAAATATTGCAGGAAAAAAAAGCTAATCACATTATATTCACCTATCTCATGACATTAGAACTTCATCTTGGATTGTGTTGGCACCTGGCTACAAATAAGAGCAGTTTATTTATATCACCTACATGTCAATACAAAAGGGGATGATTTCCGTTAACCCTAAAACAATAAGCTATCTACTGAAATCTTTCTTTTCCTTCTTTCTTTCCCTTTTCCTTCCCCCTTCCTTTCTTTCTACATTCCCTTTTCCTTCTTTCTTTCTGGATTTACACACAAAAGTACCCACAAGTTACTTCTTTTTCTATGCTCAGGGACTCTGCAATGCTGGGGAATCACACCAAGGTCCCCAGATGCAAAGCTCTGTCCTTGAATCCTGTGAGCTATTCCCCTAGATCTGAAAAGCATTCTTAGTATTATTAATTTCTTATGATCAGTTCGGTTCCCTTGATATTTTATCTATCAAGAAGTTGTTAGAAGGGCCCAGGAGATAGCATGGAGGTAAGGCGTTTGCCTTTCATGCAAAAGGTCATCGGTTCGAATCCCGTGCCCCATATGATCCCCCGTGCCTGCCAGGAGCAGTTTCTGAGCATGGAGCCAGGAGTAACCCCTGAGCACTGCCGGGTGTGACCCAAAAACCAAAAAAAAAAAAAAAAAAAAGAAGAAGTTGTTAGATATAAATATATATATACATGTTTCTAATATCATATTTGAATCTTTACATACTTTTGAATATAAAAGGGCAAGAAAATTTGCTTTAATAAAGCATCAAATAAAATTTGTATCAGTGGCAATTTGTAAATTTTATAGCCAGGACAAGTTTAAATGAACAGACAACTGGTCATCTTAAAAACTTCAGCAAAATTGCCTTAAATCATTGAGAGAAAAATCATTTGAATTTTATCACAGATCATTAGGAGAGATGAATAATATCACCAATTTTTAAAAAATGGCAAATTATCAGGTTACATTCATATTAACTAGCTAATGGAAAGCATATTTTAAAGAAATGAGTTATAATGAAGCCAGTCTGGTGAGATTAAGAATAGAGATGACAGACTCTTAAGAGTGGTATGGCCTTATGTACCTTATCTCCTGTCTAATATCGCCAAGGCCTCATTTTGATATTTTAATATAACTGGTTACTTAGATGCAAATATTCCCCTAATTTTATAGTTTTAGTTTTTCTAGGTAACCAAAGCTCTGGCATTGTTATATTCTAGAATATGTGTCACTTATTTTGTTTTACTTTGGGAGCCATACAGAATAATGCTCAGGAGTTTACTCAACAGCTCAGTGTTCAGGGTCAACCCAAGCTGTTTGGGGTCCATGTGGTATAAGGGACCAAATGCAGGTCACCCGCATGCAAAACATGTGTTTCTAACCTTAAAGATAACTTTCCAGTCCTAGATTAGAGTTTTTTAAGGCCTGATAAAGTCAACGCATATAAATACCTCAGTTACAAAATTATATTTTAAAAATTGCTTAAGGCAAAAATATTTGTTTTAATTGTACAATAAACTTCACGTGTATAAAACTAGCAAACAAGTATATTTAACAAAATAATTTTATTCTTTAATCAAAGAAACTATTCAAGCAAAGAGAAACAGAAATGAATGAAGAAATATTGTCTGAGGTTGACCTACACACTGGAGTCCATTTTACTACCATGCCATAGTACACATTTGCAGTGCCTAGAAGGCTCCCTATGAATCAGGAAATTTGTAAAGAATTTTTTTATAAATATCTTCACTTGTTTAAATGTTTTATTTTCTCCTCCTTCACACATATGAAGAGAAAGAAAAGAAACTACTGTATCCTTCTATATATACTCTGTTCTTAAAAATAAAATCACATAAGTCTAGAAATTGACTAAAGATGCTGCAACTGCCATACACTTGATTTGAAGCAGAATATCTCAAACCCATTATAACATATAATTAATATTAATTATTCATTAATTAATATATAGTCATAATTCTAACAAAGTGGTTTTCAAAAACACTATTCCAACATAGGAAAGGAAAAGAAAACCTAGAATATTAGAGAGGAACACAAAATAATAATTTTAGAAAGGAAAAGAAAATAATACATCATCAAGCTTTAAAAATTCATATGATATATTGCTTGCAAAGTTGGCCATAATTTCTCCAATCTTTATATACATATTACCTTGAAATTTGACTTTTGATTCTGCTCTTCAAGAGAGGAAAATCAATTAGCCATTCTCTGCCTAAGATAGTTTTATGACTCTTCGTGACAAAAAAATGTAGCAAAGGTGACATTATTTCCCTAACACAGTTCCACACACCTTCAAACTGTGAATCAGCCAAAAAAAAAAAAAACAAACAAACAAACAAACTGAATTTGCCAACTGAAGCATGGGAGAGCAGAAAACAAGAGAAGCCAAAGTCTGGCTCAATATAACTAACACTGACATCCCAACCAAAAATTAGAGACCACAATTAAGTAAGTGTCCACTAGAAACCAGAAGAAAATCTTCAAGACTAAGTACAGACTAAACTGCTGGCCCACAGAGCTACAAATAAAACTGCTTCTAATTTAAGTCACCAAGTATGGAGCTACATCACAGCACAATAGACATAGTATTAGATGTTAAACTAAACAAAAGTGAATTGTCACCTGGAGATCACTTGTTAAAGAAAAAGAGACTGTGCAATTTGATAATATGCCTAAATGTTTCAATATAATATTATAAAATTGTTCACATCTATAATAAAAGACTTTATGTTTTAATCTAAAATAAAATTACAATGCTCACAAAAATTTAAGTTCACTTAAAGACTTTATGTTTTAATCTAAAAAAAATCTACAATGCCTCACAAAAAATTTAAGTTCACTTAAATAATAACTTGAAAACATAAACTACTTAGATTTCTGCATTCCTAAATAATAATTACATTGACCTTAGAAATATAATAACTTGGCTGGAGATAGTACAGCAAACACATTTTTATATTCCACATATGTACAATGATTCTGTGTTGTCTCTTTCCATCTAACACACTTCACCCACCATGAGACCTCCATTTCTATCATGACTTCATTTGTCCTAACAGTATTTGTGATTTGAGATATCTCATAGATGTTTTGATACAAATGTCCCTGATGATTAATGTTGTGGAGCATTTTTTATGCACCTTTAGACATTCATATTTATTCTTTGAGAAAGTTTCTGTTAATCTCTTCTCAGCTTTTGTGGGGATGAATTTTCCTTTTCTTGTTAAGTTCTCTGAATGCCTTGATACCCTTAGTCAGATGGATGTTGGATAAACTCTCCCACTCCATAGCAATCTTTGTATCCTGGTCACCAATTCCTTTGAGGTGCAGAAACTTCTTAATTTAATGCAATCCCATTTGTTTATTTTTGCTTCCACTTACTTGGGAAGAGTTGTCTCATTTTGACCATGTCTTTAATTTCAATATCATGGACAGTTCTGCCTATATTGTATTCTTAGTATCTTATAGATTCAGGCCTGATATCTACATCTAAAAACCATTTTTATTTTTGTTCTACACATGATGCTAGACTGAGGTATGAGTTCATTTTCTTGCATGTAGATGACCAGTTTTCCCAGCACCAGGTGTTGAAGAAGCTTTTCTTTTTGGAGTACCTATAGGTTCTTTTAGGAACAGTCATGTCAATTATATACCTAAAACTTAGTATGTAGTTTATAATGACTAATAAAAGTGCATATTTTCCTGCTAACAAATCCTTATCCAATGCCTTATTCAAAAATTTTGGCTAAAAAGATCTCATAATTAACCAGTTGTTAAAACAGCTGAAACTCTGAATAAATGAACCATAGCTTCAGTCTTCTCTTCACATAACTTTTCCATTATGGCATAATATAGAGAAAGTTTTCCAATTTTAAAGGCCATTTAATTAAGCAAATATTTAAATTGCAGGTATATATACTTTTTAACCTCATAACCAAGTACTATAGCCACAAGGAAATATATACACACCAAAAATGTGTTTTATAGGGTCTAATCTATACAGGTAGTGTTTTCCCCAATGAAAATTCTCATTCACTGGATCTCTAGCATTGCCTTTAAGATATAACTTCCCAGTGCAGATCATCTATGAATAAGACTTTAGTTTACCCACTACCCCTACGACAGAGTACATGAAAATTTTATGTATTTGTGTTTCACACTGGGCACCGGTCCTTAGAAAAATAGCCTGTGGGTTATATTACATTAAGAATTCACCATGGCAGACACAAAATCCTACTATTATTTTAAGCTATGACACTAACATTTAAAACAAATTTTAGATTTGAAAATGTATAGAGGGCATTTTCTTTGTATACATCAGAATTGAATCTCTAGAACCCAATATAGCTGCCCCAGAGCCCAACAGGAGTGATTCCTAAGAACACAGCCAAGAGTTAAGTCCTACTAGTTTGACCCCAAAAATCAAACCAACCAAGCAAACAAACAAAACTCACCAGTCTAAAAGAGAGGAACTTTATTTAATTTTTTTTTTTTTTTGGTTTTTGGGCCACACCCAGTGACGCTCAGGGATTACTCCTGGCTATGCGCTCAGAAGTTGCCCCTGGCTGGCCTGGGGGACCATATGGGGCACGGGGGATCGAACCGCGGTCCGTCCAAGGCTAGCGCGGTAAGGCAAGCACCTTACCTTCAGCGCCACCGCCCGGCCCCGGAACTTTATTTTTGTTCAACACTCAGAGCATTGTTTCAAGCAACACAGTTATCAGTGAATAAAAATTTCAAATTCCAACCATTGTACCTTCATTAATTTTTAAATTAGTTCCAATATTTTATATACTCAAAAATGAAACTATAAGAAAATATAGGTGCCAAAAGAACTTTTATTTTATAACAGTATATCTATATTACTAACAACATTACAATATAACAATGCCTCATAGTCCCCTGACCAAAAACAAACAAAAAAATTCCTTTTTAAAATTTTGAAGGCTCCCTTTTCCACACCACATCACTATAAAATATTACAGTAAGAAAAGGGTGAAATTATAGTCAAACGAAACAGTTATAAGATCCTTTTCAGTCCACATTAGAACAAAAGTAACAAATGTATTAATAGCTGAAATATGCACAGGTTGTTAAGCCATGTATTCTACAAAACAATAAAGAATAAAGAAAATAAAAATGTAATGGGTATATTTATGGCACTGACTATGGTGATAGTTTTAAAAGTATGTACTTATATGTGAACTGATTGAATTAATGCATCAAATATGTAGTTTTTTTGTATTTCGGTTATACTTCAAGAAAGAGAGTGGAGTCTTTCCAGTGTGGGTTATTTTTCCAACGGATTCTTATTCAAAACTGACAATTCAATCTCCTCACTCATACAAAAATTTGCTGATCACATACTACCATTCTGAGTATGCAATGCAGAATAATAAATACAATATCTGTAACAAGGGCCTGGAGGACCAGTCCATGGTAAAAAAAAAAGTTTGTCACAAACAGGGGATACAATTAGAGTAAAGAAGGAATCGCACTAACGATAATTGGAAATGATCGATCTGGACAAGAACTGGGTGATAAAAGGAGGTAAAATGCGGCCCGGGAAATAGCATGAAGGTAAGGCGTTTGCCTTTCATGCAAAAGGTCATCGGTTCCAATCCCGGTGCCCCATATGTCCCCCGTGCCTGCCAGGAGCAAATTCTGAGCATGGAGCCAGGAGTAACCCCTGGGCACTGCCGGGTGTGACCCAATAAATAAATAAATAAATAAATAAATAAATAAATAAATAAATAAATAAATAAATAAATGAGGTAAAATGATAGGCATGATACTCTGTCAGTAACAATATTGCTAATCAGTGTTTAGAAGTGGGGGAAGAGAAAAGAGAGACAGAATGAGAAGAAAAAAGTCGGAGGCAGGCCCGGGGAAAGTGATTGGAAAACTGAGGACATTGATGGTGGGATATGTAGGCTGTTGAGGGATATTGTACACTGTACATTATGCATGACTGAAATTCAATCACGAACAACTTTGTAACTGTGAAAAAAAACAACTGTATCATGAACAACCTTGTAACCATGGTGTTTAAATAAATTAATTTTTAAAAACAAAAATATATAAATATTAAATATATATAAAACTGAAGCTTGAAGGTCACATCTTAAATTCATTGTACTCACTCATTCTAAGAAATTTACTCAATACATTCTAAAAATGAAGTTAAAAATATTTGATGCAATATCGACTAATTTAAAAGCTTGAAGATTGTTCTTCTGCAGAGACTACTTTGAGCATAATTAGATACTACTCTATGTTCTATCTTCAGTCTAGAGGCAAAGTTCACAAAGACCAATAATCTTTCTTTGATGCTAGCTCCTCATTATATCATAGATATCCCAACATTTTATCACTTTGATTCTTACAGCTTAATAATGAGTATGCTGTAATAATAGATGAATTAACTGCAAAAATATATTTTGTATTTATTTGTGTGGTTGATTTTTGTGGTCACACCTGGCTGTGTTCAGGGCATTTTCATTGCTCTGCACTTAGGGATCACTCTTGGAGGGGTGGAGGTAACCATATGGGTTGTCAGTTATCAAGCCAGGGTTAGTTGACAAGACTATCACCCTACTCATTGTACTATCTCTCTGACCCATGAGGGTTTGTATTTTTATAAAAACATTATGCATATTTTCATATTATACTGTTGAGAAGTACCAATTTGGCTCTTAATTAGCATACAAAGAAATCTAACTTCTTAGCATGCAGAGAGGCAAGTTTACAAATGTTTATATTAATAACAAGCTCTGACACTTGCTTTAACTACAGTAGACTATATATTTATAATATAAAACTTGACCATCGCTAAGAATATATACATTCAAAGAAAGCAGATTATTATCAAAGGATTTAATGAACACCAGATCAAAGTAAGATGAGTTAATTATATTTAAGTATACACTGAAGTCAAACCATAGAAAGGCATCATTTCTAAATCATTGAAATTCATCTAATACAGTCAAGACTTATATTCTCAGATCGTGGTACTCTCTTGTATACTGAAAATGCTAAACGTCTGTCTACCTTATCAAATGCAAATATCTTCAGAAAGCCCAGAGTTTCTCTTTATAATTATTGATATATTCAGCTGTATTTCAGTCTATTTCTATTAATACCTAACAACTATTCTGACCCTTTAAATAATTACATTTTCTGTTTTAGTCCATTTTGTAACTCTGATTAAAGCAAGAGGTATTCACAGTTATGTATTTAATGAAAAAAATTTTAGATGCTCTTATGTACGCAATTAATTAAACAAGAAGTTTTAGACCATGTTGAATTTAATCCTTGATAGTTTACATAAGCAAGCTAAAACATATCTGAGAACAAATTTCTATATGCTTAAAGGTACAAATCAAAACCAAAGGTTAACCATTAACCCAATTAACTCAATTTTAACAAATAAGTCAATTGATAAGGTTTAAATCCTTCAAATACTCTTTGCATAACACCTATGTCTGCCAAATAAAGGGCTTCTCTAATTTTTGTCTGTAGAGTGTTCCTAAGAACTTTTAGATTGAACTGCCTGATCAGAATTGATATTTGCTCAAATAAATTCTTGTAAATTTCAATAAGTCAGATTACCCTCCAAGAGTTAAGTTTTACAATATATTTTTAAAGTCAACGGTTTTATAAGGATAAACTATTCTAGTTAATAATATGCACTACCAACTATTTGGTATTGGTTATAAATCAAGTCTAATTCTATACAAATGGATAGAAAAAAATCTGATTCCATCCTCTTAATCACCTGAATAGAAATCATGTGTCTCTCTTACTTTTAGGAAAATATTCTCTCCAAAAGTTGTTAAACATGCCAAAAATAACATACCTATAATACCAGAGAATTTCTTTGCCATGTTGCCTCAAGTAAATTTGGATAAACCTGGCACTTTTAAATATAACTTTCAACAGAAAGCAGTTGAAAAACAGATCTTAAATTTCAAACTTCTCTCTCCCAATCACATAGCTTATTAAAACATATATAAATGTTGTATGTAGTCACATACATACAAACACATAAAAGAAAATGCACACAACCCATAGGGTAAGTGATTTAAAGTTATCAAGTTTTGTAATATAAGGTTTCACTGATTCCTCAATTCTAGAGGTGCTACTTACAGTCTATACCTTTTTCCTAATTCCTTCATTAAATTTCACTTTTATGGACTGGGACTATAGGGTGCAAAGAAATAAGACTGGAAACACAGTGACAGCTTTGTTTCTAAAATATTTAATGAAATATGAATATATCAAAAGTATAGCTATCAAAATAAAATCAATTTAGAATTAAATCAATTTAAATTTAAAGTTATATGATATAATAAAAAGTCCAATGAATATTAAAAAGAGGCAATGTGTTTGTTGTTAGTCAAGAAAGCACAGTGTGTAACTTTTGGTAAATTAGATAGCCTCTCTTCAAACTATATCTGTATCTTTAGAAAAAAACCTTTAGAGCATTTGATGAATTCATGCATAGAAAACATTTAGCACATTTAATGACACCATAGGAAGGCTCAGCAAATGGTGATTATTGTTATTATATGGAATAATATGTTCTAATTAAACAGACATTATTATTGAATTATTAAACTACAAACATCTGTGTTCTGCATTCAAAGGGGAAAGTCTACTAAAACCATTTCAGGTACAACAAACATGACAGGAAATCAGAGAACAAAAGCCATAAG
>PVKC010007191.1:0-29883 GCA_004027635.1 Crocidura indochinensis
GCTCTAGCCCCTCCAGTCCCAACTTTAAGATAATTTTTAAAATGTATTCAGAAGCTAATATACAATTTAAGTTATAATTAATAGCAGTTAATGGCATGCTACAATTAATTCTAGCTATGCTTTATACTTATTTATTTATTTTACTTTTGGGGCCACACCTGGTGATGCTCAGGGGTTACTCCTGGCTATGTGCTCAGAAATTGCTCCTGACTTGGGGGACCATATGGGACATGGGGGTGGGGTCTTGAACTGCAGTCTATCCTAGGCTTACGCAGGCAGGCAAGGCAGATATCTTACTGCTTGTGCCACTGCTCCAGACCCTTTATATTTATTTAAATAACATCCTTAAATGTCTTTTCCCTAAGAATCAAAGATGCCTCTTTACCATGAATGGATATGAATGTTTTCAGTGTCTTTGCATAGCTCCTTAACCATTTTTCCATTTGGGGGCTTGCACTTTCCAGAAGGGAAGACTTTTAGGAATTGAAAAAGATTAGACAGTTCTTCCAACTTTAAGACAATTAAAAACAAACTGAATACAAAGAATGTGTGTTCAGGAAAAAAAAAGTGGATGGGGTCCAGGGGCCAAGTGGTCTCAGGAACATTTGAGTGGGGGAAAAAGTCAGATCTAAATACCCAAACCAAAGTCAATAATAATAGAATCAGGAGACCCAAACTATAACAAGTTAAACACAAAATGGACCTCTTACACTAGTAGTCCAGCTATGGGACACATGCGGAGGACTACGGTGGAGGGAGATCAACACTGGTGGTGGGAATGACCCTAATTCACTGTCACTAAGCACCTGAAATACAACTGTGAAAGACTTGTAAGTCATAATGGCCTCAATAAAAATTAAAAAACAACATCAACAAAAAAAGAATGTGTGATTGAAATTCCCTTCTTATATGAGCCTTGGGACAAAGAACGATTAAATCATAAAGGTGAAAGAGATCCTTTCATTGAGTTGGGATATTTATAGTTCTGCTGACAAGTGAACCCCAACCTCCTCTTCTACCAACAGTGATTTCCAAGGGGGGTGGTGGTGCAATCAGAGCCAATACTGAAGAAAACTATGAGGTGACAAACCTTAGCTTTATCTTCCTCACTCCTCCAGCAGCTTATTTCCCCATCCCATATTCATGTTCTTCCTAACTGACCCTCCACTTAGTAGTCTTTTTCCACTGCAATTCTATTTAAAATAATTGGACAGTATTTCATCTGAAAGATGAAAAATTCCTGAATCTCAAGGGACAACCCCTTTAAAAAGAATGTAAAAATGGGCCATGTTTGCACTCAGCTAGCTCCATAGACTCACTCTTTTCTCAAAAAAGATGTAGTAAACTAAGTCATGAAAAATCATGGGTACACTGGCCATGCAGCTAAAAGCTCAGGAATCTCAGGAGGAGAGGGCAGGCCAAATCACTGCCCCGTTGAAGCCACACCTGCTTCATCCATCACCCAATGTCACCACTTTGCCTATAGCCCTACTACACCACTCCTCTATGATTCTCTGCAGAGACATCAATCTGACCAAAGTCCAGGTATGCTGGTATATGGGCTGCTATAACATCATTGGGAGATTTTTGGAATGAGTGTAGTCACTCCCCCCACCCCATATTCTCCTACTTCTGGAAGACCTGGACGCTGAGAAAAATCACCATGACCACCCACACACAAAGCCACAGTATCAATATAGGGCTTTGAATTCCTGAACAGCATTATCTGTTTGATGCTGTCATTCCCATAGGAACACACCAATTTAGGTTACAATGTGTAGTTGAGGCCATTTGATATTTAGAAACAAATGAAATAAAAGGATTCTCAACTAGAAAAAGAGCTAGCTGAACCTTCTACCAAAGTCTTAATGAACTCATTGGAGATATAATAATTTTCACAAATTTGCTTGTCACTGTACTTTTTTTCTTTTATAATTTTCTTCTTTTTCTTTTTTTTTCCTTTCTATTTTTTGATAACTTTGCTTTCAGTTATCTGGAAACAAATGTATTACAGTCAACTATGTCAACTATGTGATGCATGTTTTTTAAATAAAGCAGCAAATTAAAAAAATGTAAGCAGAGGACACATGCTTGAGGTAAAAACTCAGAACAGCACTCCCCTTACATCATTCCATCATAAACATAAATGATTGAGTTCTCTTATACCACAGATTATAGAATGGTATCCTTTCCAGATATGGTATGCTTCTTTGCTAAATATTATAAAAATTACAGATAAAATATCATGCTAATGAGACAAAGATATATCACATGGTCTAGGTAGAACAAGCCTTTGGGTATGTGGCTTAGTGTTCAGATACCATTTCTTTCTCCAGATTATGAATTTATCTAGCTCTATAAAGTATCCACTTAGCTCCAACATACTTGTGGCTATAGCCATAATGGTATCTCTGGGGTATTGGTGTTTATAATAATCTCATTCCCTACACTGTCACCACTTTGCAGGCCATATATTTATAGAGGATTGAGACATTTTCCTTGGAGATAAAGGTTTCATTTACAAACCTAATGATCCAACAAAAGAAAACAGTCTTCTTGCATCAGGCAGAATCACAGATCAGAATCCACAGAATAGCAATATGTCCAAGCCCCACTAAACACCAAAGTCACATCACTTCTTTCCTTACTTGGTTCCAAACACACAAAATCAAACACAGTATCTTACCTGAGCTACTTCTTCAAAGTCATCATGTCTCTTCTGTAGGGCCCGAGCTCGATGTAGGGACTTCCCAACCCCTGTGTGTTTGCTGAGAAAGGCCTCACCATGGTTTTCAATCCAGTCCAACACCTAGTTAGATAAAAAAAAAGATAAAGACAATGACCTTTGGGAAGTAACACATAAAACACTCAGAGCTCAACCAGAAAGCACAAATCCAGGAAGAATTATGAATAAAAAGAAATTTTGTTATTGTGATTGGTAATACAGTGCTTAGGCCTGCTAATCTCTCACTCTAACATAAAAATGTTCAGAGAAGGGCCGGGTGGTGGCGCTGGAGGTAAGGTGCCTGCCTTAGGACGGACCGAACCGCGGTTCGATCCCCCGGTTCCCATATGGTCCCCCGTGCCTGCCAGGAGCAACTTCTGAGCGCATAGCCAGGAGTAACCCCTGAGCGTCACTGGGTGTGGCCCAAAAACCAAAAAAAAAAAAAAATGTTCAGAGAAGAGGCCAATCGTCATAGGTTGCACTCCTGGGACCTTTTTCAAATCTCAGAATTGGGAAGCACAATAATGGGACCAGAATGATAGCACAGCAGGCAAAGCATTTGTCTTGCATGCAGATGACCTGCTTGGGTTTGATTCCAAGCATCCCTTATAGTTCTGAGTCTGTCAGGAGTAATTTCTGAGTCTAGAGCCATGAGTAACTTCTGAGTGTCACTGATTGTGGCCATAAAACCAAAAAATTACAAAATAATAAAATATATATTAATTAGTCCCCAATTGCAGTTATGTTCAAGTTAGCTGGTCACCAACATTAACTGCCCTTTCTCGTCATCTTTACCTGTCTTCTCCAATCAACACCAAATAACCAACAAAGTTATGCAAGGGCCTAGGGAGCAATATGAACTCTAAGATTTTTTCAGCTTAGATTTGACTTCAAGATATTTATCTCAGTATTTAGAGAAACTGTAACAGAAGAGGCTGGATCAGTGTAGGGGAACAGTGAGGTAATGCTGAGAAGTCAAACCATGTGGTGTCCTGAGGGGTAGTGAAACTACAGGGGTAGAGAAAACTCCTTAGAAAAATTGTTGGTATGTAGGAAGGACCAAAGTTTGTAATGTTAATTTTGCACTCAACCAGATAGTCTAGCAAGAAGTATTACTCTTAGGGAAAAGTAGAGCAGATTATCTGCTAGTCCCTGAGAAATGGGCATTCAATAAATCAAGTTGAAACAATGAGGTCTGAATTCTAGCATAGGCACACCTGAAACAGATTCTGTCTGCCAAGACTCAGCCAAGTCTCCCACCCGTATTCCTATTCTATAGGATGGTAACCGAACGTCTGATTCATGATGTACTAGCTTTCCCAAATTGAAGGTGTTTTTGGAAAATGACTTAAATAACTTAGGCCTTGAAAGGATGTTTTAGTTCATTCCAATTTCTTCTACAGATTGTCTTGTGGCAAACAGTAGTACAAATCATTCCATAGACAGCTGGCATGGGAACTCTGGCTCAACAAAATCTAGCCTTTAGCTTTACTTCCTCTAACATTTGAGATAAATTAATGCCTGCAGTTGTACAGGGTATGAAAGGCAGCACCGTCTTCTATATTCATGTCAAGGTTTTTTTTTTTCTTGGAATATAAAAATGTGAATATAAAAATAAGGTTTAACAAACAACAACATAACAAAAACAAAGATCAGGTAACTGCTTGTTTTAATAATAATAAAAAGGAGTTTGAAAATGATTTAATCTAGGAACCATGAGACAGTACAGTGATTTACATTGATTCAATCCCTGGTACCATATGGTTCTTTGAGCACTGCTGAGAGCAGCCCTGGAAGCAGGCACTTCTGGGTGTGGTCTCAGAGTTCCCAAGGACTGCTTGGGTGACCCTGGTGATCCCTAACAAGGCAGTTACGAGCATTGCATCCTCAGATCCTCGCATTGAACCAACAATATATTGAATAATGCTTGGAGACTAAAAAAAGAACTAAAACAGAAAAAATTATATATATATGTATATTTATTTATTGATTGTTTTTCGACGTCCTTATTTTGGTGTTGATATTGAAGCTGATGTCTCCTTTTTTATTTCATATTATTTTATTTTATCTTTCTCTTTCTTTTTGAACCCTGCATGATTTGAATTCAGAACTGAGTCTATTGCGCGGTGCTTCTCTTTATTGCTGTAGGACTCACTGGATATCTAACTTGACACTTATTTTTGTATTGCTATGGTGTTTCAATTACCTTTTTCATGTCCTCTCTCTAGAGGCTGATAGCCACTAGAAGAACTCCACCCATTTTCAGAATATTTTTATTTTATTTTATTTTTAATTCTTTTTTTTTTTGTTTAATCTTTACCTTACACTTTATTGCTTTTCTTTCCCTCAAAGAAAACCACATAACTCGATTTATCTAGCTTAGCCTCTCAAATAGAGGGAGAAACAAGGGAGGGCACCAGGACCAAAGAGATGTATGATCACTAATAGTAAGCTAGTCAAAGAGGGGACCGCCTACTCTAGCAGCCTGGGGGTGATGGTGGAGGATATGGGATGCAGAAAGGGGAAGGCGGGAGGACAAACCTGATGGTGGGTATTCCCCTGATTCAATGTTAATGTGTACCTAAAATACTAATGTGAAAGATACGTAAGCCACTATGATCAAAATAAAAAAATATTTAAACAATTTTAAATTCCAAAATAAAACGAGATTTCATTTTTACAATAGGGGTAGACATTTTTAGGGAGGTTTATACCCAATGAAGCATAAGAGCTATTCCAAGCTCTATGCTCAAAATTTGTTCATAGGGAACATGTGATACTGAGGAACCTGGACCACCTCCACGCACAGCATAAATGCTGTCCTTTGGGCTGTCTCTCTAACAAAGGCATAGAGATTTGAAATTCTCTATATAACAAAATCTGGAAATACATTATTAATATGCAAAAAGGAAATCTGCAAAAAGAAGTTGCTGGTAATAAATAGTTATACCTTTTGAAAATACTGAAAGGCGGTAAATATGGAAAGAAATTCTAAATATTTCTCTACAAGTATTTGGGATGAAATTTTAATGACAGAAAAAGCAGAAGAAAGTATTTTTATTTGACTGGTCACAGCCTACCTCAGGATGCTCTATTGTTATTGATTTTTTCGGGGGGAGGGGGTTGGGGTCACTCCCATCAGCAGAGGTTACTTCTGGCTCTGTGCTCAGAATTGCTCCTTGCAGTTTCGGGGGACCATATGGGACACTGGGAATCGAATAAAGATCTGTCATGGGTCGCCCACAGGCAAAGCAAATGCCTGTGGCTGTGCTATCACTCCAGACCCAGGATCCTCTATTGTAAAGGGAATGAAGAGAAGTAGAATACAACGTCAAAAAAATACTTTTGCTCCGAATGTTTTCCATGTGTAGTGTATCATAGCCAAAGCAGCTTTGTATTTTTCTCATTCATGTTTAAGTTTTTATGACTAGCCTTTTAACAAGCAATTAAAGCTTCTGGGTAATTTTCATGTAAGAAAAGTGTAGTGAACTTTCATTATTAATGTTTTGAAACTGAAGACAGATTATCAGGCTACTTTTTCCTTTGGGTTGGCATCACTCTCAGTTGTGCTGAGTTTACTCCTGGCTCTGTTCTTAGGGATCTCCTCATGATACTTGGATTCCATATGCAATGCCAAGGATTGAATCAGGGTAGAAAACATGCAAGAGAAGCACCTCTATGCTGGTCCTTCAGGTTACTTTCTTACCTATTTTTTAAATGTATTTTAATGATTATTTAAATAGTACTTTATGCCTCTTTTATGGGTTTGTTTTTGGACCACACCAAGTTGTACTCAATACTTATTCTTGGCTCTATGCTCAGGAATCACACCTGGTGGTGCTAAGAAGACTATATGGGAAGCCAAGGATCAAACCCTGGTTAATCACATGGTTGACATGATGTCAACCACGCAACCTGATGTACCATCACTACAACCCCATTTTATTTATTTATTTATTTATTTATTTATTTATTTATTATTGTTGAAGTTTATGTAGCAAGTTTACCAAAAAAGTATTAATGTTTATGCTTTTAATAGACAGCTACCTCATCTCAACACCACCAAAGTACCCAAAACTTGCTATCTTAATTTAGTTGTGAGCATTGTCACTTGATTATCTAAAAATATTTTAATTAATTTTATTCTTAATTTCTAATTTAAGTACAATCTGTTTTTCCTAAAACTAAATGGGTAAACAAAAATTATTTTTCATCAACTAACTGAAAAAAGAAAGTTTCTACAATATCTGGGATTGATTTCACAATTTTAAACTTGATTTTTAGAAGCTCTATACCTAGTGGTGCTTTGGGGCTTCTGACAGGTGTAATACTCAGGAGTCTCAAGAGACACCCCTGGTGATTCCTAGAGGGAGCACACAATGCCTGGTTGTATTCTCTTCCGTCTGAGTTATAGCCTGGATCTAAACATTTTTAAAGTAATCTTTCCCATTTATTTTACTTTCTTTAAAATATCAATTCATTTTCAGGCAGTAACATTTAGTTTACCTAATTAGCTCTACCTTAAATACTTAAAAACCTATTTCATATTTGAAAGGCTTTTACTTAGTTTAAACACAGCTTTAATTGCTCTGTGATGTTACTTCCTACCATTTAGTCCAAATTCTGCCATTAAAACTGAAGCTGTGGGGAAAACATGTGCAGCCTTAACGAAGATGCAGGGACTGCCTGCAAATCAATTTAGCACAAAATGCACATGATTGAGGTGGTGAACAAAATTACTTTAGTAATATATGGTGACTGAAAAAGTATCCAAGTATAGATAAACACAGTCAATCTAAAAACTATTGTCTTAAATGCTGATTTCCATTTTATTTCATGTCATTCATTTAGTCAGCCTGGCATTATATGACATAAGGTCCAAAACCTGGACCTGATTCTATGCCCACCAACCCACAATCTCATTTCCCGTGTTGGTTGCATGGCAGAGGAACTTCTTGGGAACAGACACCAGCTATACATGACATTTACATTATACACCGTAAATTAATGTGCAGCACCAGAAATTGAAATATTTCTCAACTCCCAAGGAACAAAAGTGCACTAGTTAAAATATACATTGAAATTTAGCTACATACTAAATTCGTCAGTGTCAGCACCAATTTAAGCCTCCTTATTATCTGTCCATTTAATTTCTCCTATAAAATTTTAAAATATATTGTAATTATAATATATAATATATAATTATTATATTTTTAAAATGTTCAAATATAGTCATAAAGTATAGTATAATCACACCTACTGATGGCAATAAATTGGTATTTTAGAGTTATATATACATGTATAGGTATATTATATATATATATTTTTGTCTGAAGGATCTTCAGAAAGTGAAGCAATATGTATGGAATGTAAAATATTCAGATATTCAACCATATTTATTCATTTTTGTGTGCCAAAATATTGATCACAATACAAGCCAAACACATCCCTTAAACTGGATATTTGTATCCTATATGGTTAAAAAGCATTAGACCAGAAAACACACAATTCATATTTTATTACTATGGTAAAAAGTGCCAATATTCAATGTATCTTAACTAGGTATCAGGGAAGTTCTCTTGGAAGAAACATGATTTAGCTGAGTCTTAAAAGAGAAGACTTTTTATATCCATTCTCTGGTTTAGATGAATGACATTTGTACTTCTGAACTTGAGTGGGATGTTAAGGATAGCTGCCATTGTGAACCTGTAAAGACGTGCCTTAAGCTTTATAGAATTAATCATAGTCTAAGATTTAAAAATAAACTATAGATTATTAATCTTACCTAGGCCCTAATAATAAAATCACTAAGGATATCAAATCCACTTAAAGGAAAAATACCATAAATTTTGACTTAAATGATATTAACTATATACATTTTGTTGAATACCTGATGTACTATCACTTTGGCCCCTAAATCATGCATTATTTTTTTAAATTTTATTTTATTGAAATAATTGTAATCTACAGAGTCTTTCAAAGTTGAATTTTAGATATACATTTTGTCAGGCCATTCTTACCACCAGTGTCAACCTTCCTCCATCAATGAACCCAGAATGCATCCTCTAACTCCCATTTGATCCTTGGTCTGCCAGTACAATAGGCCCATTTAAGTTTAGATCATTAAAGTTTAGGTCCCTTGATTCTACTGTAGTTGACTTTAGCTTGAATATTTAGCTCTGTCCTCACATTTTTTTCTACACCAATCCATCTGAGACCACTTGGCTCCTGGCCACAGTCTTTCTTTATTCCTTTCATCTTAGTTTTATAGAGAAACATGTGAATATGTGTAAAACAAAGTAATACATGTCCCAAGGCTCCATTAAAAAGGTAAGAGCCTTTATTTCAAAGATAAAAAATAAAGGAAAAAAAAGGATGCATGTATGTGGCAGGTTTGTTTTCATTTTTTTGTTTGTGTATTTGTGTTGCATAGGCACAGCAAAAGATGAGGAAAGTAGAAGGGAAAAACCTTTGGCCTAAAAACAGGGAGACCCTACCCATGAAGCATCCTGCCTTAAGACCAAGTACAGTCTCTGGGCATACTAAGTTGTCTTTCTTTGTGGTTCTTGTAAAAATTCTTCTCAATAATGGTGGTCAGTCAGGTTTCTATAATTAGAAATCCTGGTTTTTGTACAGATCCTATGTTGAAGCCAGGGTGACATGGAGCATTTTCTGGTTTCATCTCACCATGAGGTGGCAATGCAGGGAACCCTGCCCTGAAAGTAAGTTGGTGCTGTTACCAAGTCATCAGGGTGTCATATTAACCCACTCTGGAGCAAGTCGATGCCAGAGCAGCATTAGGGCTTTCCCTGGTAGAAGTCTGATTCCTGGTGCTGGTGCAGAAAACCATGCTGGTTCCATAGATGTGATCCAAGATTTCAGGGTGAATGGCCAATATATGATCTTCTAAAACCTAAGCAAGTCACTATGACAAATATTCAGGCTATAAGGCCCCACTGCAATATAAAATTGATGTGCTCCTGGGGCCAGTGAGGTGGCGCTAGAGGTAAGGTGTCTGCCTTGCAAACACTAGCCAAGGAAGGACCGCGGTTCAATCCCCCGGTGTCCCATATAGTTCCCCCAAACCAGGGTCAATTTCTGAGTGCTTAGCCACGAGTAACCCCTGAGCATCAAACAGGTGTGACTGAAAAAAACAAAAAAAAAATTTATGTGCTTCTATCCCTATTTGATAAGAATTTGTTTCCACATGTAAGATTTCCCCATTTTAATGTCCCTTTGACAAAAGGAACAATGCCACATGATATTACTGGTGTGTATGTGGGGTAAAAACAATAAGCTATTTAAATAATCCTGATAAATTGATTCTAACATGAGTTCATAACCCAGGAGAAACTTATCTATTAGAATTTCATACTAAATATATTAAAAACCAACAACAGGAAAAAACTACTACTGCATAAGGAAATAGACAATAAGAATTATTCCTATTAAGAAAATATAAAGGAATGGGAGAAAAGGGGCCACCAAGAGTAGCATCAGTAGCAGGGTTTTCTTGAGCTATGGCCAAGGGATAGAAACACATACATTTTTGCTTAGGGAGCTGGTTGGCACCTCCTTGAGGTGTGGGGAATGTTCCAGTTTCTGAGGAGTTAAGAACTGAGGGTAAAAAGGGGTTGGGGGCCACACCTAGCAGTACCCTTGGGTTACTTCTGACTCTGTGCTCAGAAATTGCTCCTGATGAGTCATTCAAATGTCAACATAGGTACTATCCTGACCTGCATCTCGATTCTGTGGGATCTGTGGGTTCTGGATCAGGATCCGTACTACTCTAAAGAACCTGAAGGGTGGAACCAAAGGAGCTCAGGCTCTCAGCTCCAAGGCCACACAGTTCTCTTAGTCAATGAACCCAGCAGAACACATAGTAAACACTACATTATAAGCATGGCAATGGATAAATAACACAGGCCTGTACCATGCATATGGAATGAAGATGGCAGCTCTGATGAACCATAAAGTTCTAACTACCTATTTAGCCTCTCAGATAAGGACTTTAGAGAAGACATATGAAGGATTTTCATAGATCTCAAAGAAAGTATGTAACAAACTGAATGAACCACAAATAAGAATAAAGAAGATATGAAAGTAGAAATGAAAACCTCCAAACTGAAATAACAGGACTGAAAAACTTGGCAGGCAAATTGTAAACATCACTGGAAAGCCTCTCCAACATAGTAACTGTGGCTGAGGTCACAATCAGTGATTTGAAAGATGAGATGCATAACAACTCTATACAGAGAAGATTGGAAAAGAATCTTAAAACAATTAAATAATGGAAAAAATTATCAAAGAATGTGAACAGATAAAAGAAATAGAAGTCTTTCAAGTTGAGGGGGAAGCAATGGAGGGCACTAAGACCAAACAGTTGTATGATCACTAAGTAGTAATAAAAATAATTGAACTTAAATACAAACCCAATCCAATGACAACGGAATCGATACAACAATCTACAACAAGCTAAACACAGAGGGGACCACTTAGAGTATCAGCCTGGGGAGTAAGAGAGGGGAATATGGGATGCATGCTGGAAACAGAGGTGGAGGGAGGACAACTTTGGTGGTGGGAATTCCCCTGATTCAATGTCAATATGTACCTAAAATATTACTGTGAAAGATATGTATTCCACTTTGGTCAAAATAAAAATCATTATTTAAAAAATAGAAATCATTGATAAATTCAGCAGAAACAACATTGAAGTCTGAGAGACCCAGGAAGAAAATTCCCTTGAAGAATCAAGACAAGACATCATTGCAAAGAAACTCCCAGAGTTAAAGAGTGCATGTAACCAAATATTGCATGCCTGAAGAGTGAAAGTTGATCTGAAGACACATCCTACTCACAATAACAAATCCCACAGATAGGGATCAAAGCAGCAAGATAAAAAAGGTAATTACATTCAAAGGAGCATCCTTAAGTTTTACAGATGAGTGATTAAAGAAACTATGGTACATATACTCAATGAAACACTATGCAGCTGTTAGGAAAAATGAAATTTTCCTGTATATGGATGAACATGAGAACTATTATGATAAGTGAAATAACTCAGAGAGATAGACACAGAATAGTCTCACTCATCTGTGGGATTCAAGAAAAATAAAAGATAATAGAGATGAGGACTGGAAGGACCAGCCCATAATATGAAGCTTACCACAAAGAATAGTGAGCGCTGTTAGAGAAATAACTACCCTAAAAACTATCATGACAATGATTGAGAGAAAAATTGAATGCCTGTCTTAAATACAGGGTGGGGAAGGGGAAGGAAGGAGAGAGAGGACAGGTACATTAGTGGCAAGAAAGGGGTAGAGTGTGTTATGACTGAACCCCCAACTACAACCATGTTTGTAACCATGGAGATCAAATAAACAAATATTAGATAAAATAGAAATCTCATATTATCAAATTATCCCATTCTTAGTTGTTATTCCCCAAAAAGTGCAAAAAAAGATAAAGAAAAAAATCACTCCTGGCAGACTTGTGGGGACCATATGGATGCCAGGGATAGAACCCAGGTCAGTCTCAGGTTGGCCACATACAAGGCAAACGACCTACCAGCTATGCTATCACTCTGGCCCTAAACCATGTATTTCACTGGAATATGGATTTTAAGCAGCTTCTAAAGCTGACATGCAAAAATCCTCTGCTAGCGGCTCCTGTTTCATTCTCTTCTACTTGCCCCCAAAGCTATTTCTTGTTACCTGAGTTTTGCTCTCATTATTTTGTTACTTAATTTAAATGTCCATATTGAGGGCTGAAGTGACAGTACAACAGGAAGGTGGTGGCCTTGCCTGTGGTCAATCCAAGTATGATCCCTGGCATCCCATATGGTTCCCTGAGCACAGCTAGGAGAAACCCCTGAGCATCACCAGGTATAGTCACCCTCAAAACAATCAAAAATATAGTAAAATGTCCATAACCATCAGGGCTGTCAATGGGACCATGGTAGAACACTTACATGTGTGAGGCTCTGAGTTTGATATCTGGCAACACACATAAAAACAAACTCACATTTCCCAGGCTTTTTCCACCTCATCCTTCAATATCCACCTCAAAATCACTTGTTCTTAAAAATCCTATTATTATTATTATTTTAAATATCCCACCCAGGTTGGGATCATGTCATTCTCCTCTGGTCTGCTTAAATCTCAGTCAATATTTTTGGGTGGATTTATCTCACCTCCAAGACATAACAGGTTACTTGCCATTTTATTTTTGTTTAATATACGTGGAACTAAACTCAAGCTCATTCCTAACAGATTACTTAGAGGGACTTTCTCCAGTCCACAATCCCTTGGAACCATCTTAACACTTCTAAGTTTTTGAAGAGATGGATGCCCCCAGAGATAGGACCTCTTCATCTTCTCATTGACCCACTTGGCAGGGAAGGAGTCCTTGAGAAGTACATGATTTTGACTCTTTACCTGCCCCTTACCTCTGAATCTCACAAGCCAATGTCAGGCATGCAGGCCGTACTCAGAGTGAATGCTTCAGTATAAATTTTCAAGTGTGAATATGGCTGAGGATTCTGCTTTGCCATACTGGCTGAAGTTGTGTTTCATTCAGAAGAGGCTCATATTTTTTTGTCCTCCCACAGGAAAAATAGCCTAGGCAAGTCTGTGACCACATGGAGCAATCTGGGAGTCTTGTGAATAACTTGTCAAGCTCTTCTACTCTCATGCACAAACTTTTTTTAACCAGAAATTAGTCTTTTCCCAGAACAGTCTTTTCTAAAAGAGATACTCACATCCTGAACCGAATTTGGGAGCCCATCTAACTGCCATTATGCATAATTCCCTAATCACCCCTTTCCTTCTTTATCTAATTGTGTTTATTCCAACTAGCATACAATCAAGACAGAGCACTTTCCAGAGGCGGAGTCAGTCCTTTCTAGCTGGTAAGGACAAGATAAAGAGTGCTTTTGAAGGGAACTATTGATATATTCTGAATAGTGGTCATGAATACAACTGATTTAATGGAAGAAAATTGAGGGCTTTGCTTTCTTCTGTTCTCAAGCCAATTTCACTGATTTTTTTTTAAATTCTAATATGACAGTACTAGAGGAGACTTCAAAGATTATTCTACTCAGCCCAGTGTATGTGTGTGTGGTGGGGGGGGTAGAGGTTTATTTACAGATAAACATACTTAGAGCAATGTTTTTTTTGTTTATTTTTTTATTTTAACACCTTGATTACATACATAATTGTGTTTGGGTTTCAGTCATGTAAAGAACTCACCCATCACCAGTGCAACGTTCCCATCACCATTGTCCCAAATCTCCCTCCTCCCACCCACCCCCCGCCTGTACTCTGGACAGGCTCTCCATTTCCCTCATATATTCTCATTATTAGGACAGTTCAAAATGTAGTTGGGATCTAAATCTTACTTGCAAATTACAGTGCTTTAGATTCTGAGAACATCATTAAAATGTGGCACTGTCCTAATGACCCTTACTTACAGACACCACCTTGGAATGAAGAAGAACGAGAGTTTTCATCCTAACTCTCCTCCTAAACAACTGTTACCTAGCTAAGCATGTTCCTTTTCCTCCCAATACTATCTTGGAGGAAGAAGCTTGGACTAAGCCAAGATATGTTGCCCATAAAAGTCATCTATGTCATTTATGTTCCCCCAAGTCAGGAGTGATATCTGAGTGTCACTGGGTGTGGCCCAAAAACAAATAAAAACATTTGAATGGAATCAGAAGAGGCCACAAATAGTTAAAGCCACACTGAAAAATAAGAGATTGGCAGTATCTCATTGCCTAAATTATAACAGTCTTAAAAAGCTATAGTAACCAAAACTTTATGGTACTAGAATAATGATAGATTCTCTGGTCAGAATAAAATATCCAGGGATAAACCCTATAAACATGGAGAGTTAAATTTCAATGAAGAAACTGAGAACATGAAATGGATAAAAGATAGTCTTTTCATCAACTGATGCAGAGAAAACTGGGATAACTATGTGCAAGAAATTAAAGCTGGATTCATGTTTAACACCTTATATAAAAGTCAATTAAAGTGGATCAAGACCAGGAAATCCAACCAGAAATTATAAAATACACTCAGGAAAATATAGACCATATGATCCAAGAATTAGACCTCAAAGGTATTGGCAAAGGTAACAAAATTAAAAACAAATAATGGAACTAACTACATCAAATTAAAGAATTCTGCATGGCAAAAAAAAAAAAACTGGTCTAAAGCTAAAAGATGAATAAATGGGAAAATTGTTCTTATTCAACGCATCAGGTTGATATCCAGGATACATAAAGCATAAAGATCAACCAAATTTTCTTTTCAAATATGTAGAGAGGAAATGAACAGGCACTTTTCAGAGGAATACAGGAGGATAGCCAATAGGCACTTGAAAAAGTGCTCGACATCACATATCATTTAGGAAAATCAAAATCAATATGACAATGAGATGTCATCTCAAACCAGTATGAATGGTATATATCAAAATATTGGGAACAATCTGCTCCTAAGGATGAGATAAAAATGGAACATTCATGCACTACTAGTGGGAATGTCATCTGGCTCAATCCTTGTGGAAAATAGTATGGAGAAACCCCAATAAATTTAGAATTGAGTTGTGATATGACACAGCAACTACACTTTGGAGCATCTATACTCAGAACATAAAAACATTTATTCAGAAGAGGATATTCACATCATTACTTATTGCTACACTTAGTACACTAGCTAAACTATGGAATCAACCTAGGTATCTAATCTCAATCGAATGAAATATGAATTATATAAGTATAATAGAATACTATGTAGCTTCAAGGAATGACAAAAAATCATGTGATCTTGTTGGAACTGGAAGATATCACATTGAGTGAACTAAGCCAGAAGAATAAAGACAAACTCAGGATGATTTCACTTATCTTTGATATGGAGAATCACTGGATGAGGAAATGTAATGTATGTAGTAAAGGGGTATGACTAGATCACCACTGACCCCAGAGTTTATGAAAGAGGACAGAGAAGAAAAAAATTAGTGGTACAGGAAGAAAATAAGAAAGGGGAGTAATGGGAAAACAGGGATTAGGCTTCAATTAAACTGTTGATAGGGAGAGTGGAATCACTCTAATATAAAACACAGACTCACTAGCACTGAAAACATGAGATCTAAGCTCCAACCACCACACTTTGTAGTGTGCATGTCAAAGTGGCAGGGGCTTAGGGAAACACTGACTAGTATGGGAATATTGGTAGATGGAAACTGACACTGATGGCAAGATCAATGTTGAATATGATATGCCTAAAACTCAATTATCAATAACTCCATAAATCATGGTTTTTATAATTAAATTTAAATTTATTTTTAAAATAATCATCTTTCAAAAGTACAATGTTGCTCAGCTGTCCCTTTAATCGAAATAAACCCTAGGGTTTCCTTTGTATGCCTTTGTTTAACAAAGCTTGCCTTTGTTACACTCATTTTACAGGTAGAGAGAGGCCTGTGAATTTAGAAAATCCCTCTCAATTTGACTTACTCTGGTGATTTCTGATGATTCAAATCAGGTAGATCACAGAAGTGATTTCCATTCTTTCCACTGTGTTCTATCAAATTAAATACAATTTCAACTCGTCCCTTAAGGTTGGTTCACTTTGGTCACTTAAATAAAGTGGTGTCTGCCAGATAACAAATAACCCTGAAAGTTATTTGTTTCCTTTGTAATTAATAACTAATTTGAAATTAGTTAGGTGGCAAAGGTAATGATATGCTCCTCCCCAAAATATAACATTTTGCCACTGGTGCTTCAATGCCACCAGCTCCACCAGCTAAGCACCACTGTCATCAGTGCTTTTGTTTTACTTACCATCTTTGCTGAAGGTGAGGTTTTGTCAAGACTAGGCTAATGTACCCTCACATTAAATGACAGTACATGCAGGCCAAGTTTACTTCCCAACCTTAGGCAGCACAAATAGTGGCCCAGTCTTCAAAATGCCCTGTAGGGTCAGTTGAGGGGTCCCTTCTGATGACATTGCAGTTCAAATTTACCCTCAATCTAGTGCTGCCTCTATCAAGTCTCTTCTGATTTCTGTATGAACACCTTATCAGCTTGTTTGCACTTCCATTGTCCTGCAGAGCTGCCATTCTTACTTCAACCAGACATGAAAATTCCCCTGTCCTGCCTGAATGGCCTCTATAATCTATTAAACTCTGTACATAAAATGGACTCCCTCTTCCACTGATTCATCTTGTTTGGGATAACACAGTCTACATTATTAGACCTAGCAGGAACTTCCTTCTCCCTCTTCTCTGGGCTATCCTTCTTCTAGAAATTCTGGTGCTGGCTTCCCCTCCATACTAAACCATACTAAATCCTTTGTCACTCAGATTTGGAATGTTTGGGCCTTCTATGACCTTGCCCTACCTTCCCCAGTTCTAGAGATGCCTATTTAACAGCCTTCCCTCACCTGGAAACACTTCTCTGGCTTCCTGGATGCTATTCTCACTGAGTACTCCTCCATTGACTGATCACCACTGCAGTCTTGTTTTCTGAATCCTCCTAGTATTTCATTCTCTAAGTTTTGGAATATTCAGAGGCTTAGTTTGGAAACTTATCTCTCCCACTGATGTTCTCATTAAATTCCATGGCTTTAAATATCATTTATGTAGTTATAGTTTCCATATTTACAGTTGTAACCCTAATTTTTCTCTTGAGATGAGACTCTCAGCTCAACTATTTAATCTTCCCCTGCAATTTGGCATGCAATGGTCATCTCAACTTACTATACCTAAACCAGATTTTCTGATTCCTCTTTACTCCAGTTCCTTATCTCCTAGTCTTTCCTGTCTGAGCAAAAGGCACAATTTATTCAACTGCTTAGCCATCAACCATAGAATTATTTAAATATGCTCTTTCTTTTGGGGGTTTAAAGAGCTTTCTCAGATGTACTCAGACTCTCAAAGGCCACTACTTGTGATACTTGGCCTGCTGGTACAGGTATGACTTTATGAGGCTTAGGCTCAACAACGCGAAGCTGCTCAGGCGCAGTAATAATGAAATGATTATGGTCATACCTTGTGTGTATGTATGTGTGTGTCTGTGGTGGGACCGAGGGAGGTGAGAGAATATGGTAGTAGGGATTGAATTTGAAGTCTTACATATTCTTCATATGCTCTAGCCCTTTGCTTTATTTACCTATTTATCCCTGGCTCTATTTAACAATTGTACAATTTTTGTTCCTGAACCACATTTATCTGAGCCACTATCAGTCTTCATTCAACCGCAATGGCTCTTTAAGTGATTTTCCTATTTATACTCTAATATCCCCAATCACACAGTACCAGAGATATTTATTTACTCAAATATAAATAAAATTATGGCATTTCCGTTGTTGAAATTCTATAACTTGTTTCTTATCACACTTAGAATAACCAAATTTAAGGGGGTATAAAAGAGAGAATAAAAATGTCTGACATAGTGGCAGGCTAGGGGCAGAGTGAGGAGGGAAAAAGGAAACATTGGTGATAGGGATTGTGCACTAGTAAAAGGATGGGTGCTGGAACATTTTAGGAGTAAAAAACTAAAACAACTTTGTAAATGCCTATCTCATGGTGACTCAATTAAGAAAAAAGTACGCAAATTGTTTCCATAGTTTCTAACATGGAGTTGATTTGTTCCAGCCTATTTCCTCTTGTGTGTTACCCTTTATTTTCTGCACTCTATATACTAGCCACTCTGGCTGTTTTCTTAATTTTGTGAATGAACCCTATTCATTCTATCTCAAGAAATGTATGATCCATCTCATAGCCTTTAACCTTTTTTACAAAATACTTCCAGGACTTATTTATCAGTTTTCTGCTTACACATCATTGACTGTTACTGACTTATTATGTGCTTGTTCAAGAGGTGCTTTTTTTTTTAACTGCCCAAATGTAAGCACCCTGTGGGTGGAGGCTTTGTTTGGATCCCTGCTGTGTTCTTATCCCTGCTGTGTTCTTAAAGAGCATTTGATGATTAAATGAGTTAATGAACCGAACTGTTTTGAGACTTTCCTGTGAGAGAAAGGGCTAGAATCATTATGGAAATGAAGATATTTTACAAACAGATGTGGAATCATAATCTTAATTCTCTGATTCTCTCATTTGGCTCTTGTTGATCTTATTTAAAATAGGTTATTAAGTTAATATCATTAATTTGAACTGTGAGGTACACATTATGTTGTTTTAAGTAAACTAAAGAATAATTCCCCGCCCCTCAGATTCCATCCCCCAGCTCTCAAGGCTTCCTATTAGAAAGTCAGTGTTCTGAGCCAGTAAAGAATTGTTTACACACTGTTGGGTGTATATAAAATATTTTGTTCTGTTAAAGGCTCAAATACAGATATGTTTTGGAGTACACAAAATGGTCCATAAAATCATTGTTTCCATCCCCTCATACAGTCCACTATATACTAGTTCTTAAGGGGAATTATATACTGTCAGTACCATTGGGATACATATGGGATAGGAAAAGATGGATAAGCATCACCAGAAAAAATTTCAGCTGCCAGCAACTATTTTTTGTCCCTTCTTTGAAACAAGTAAGATCAAAATAAATGTCTTACATAGAGAATATAACTACATTTTGGTTGAGAGAGCACAGCTGAAATTCATTAGTAGGTGAAAACATCAATTCTCCCCTGAAAACTGTATGCTTATGCCTGACCAATCAGTACTGGGTGGACCAATTGAAAGAGCACAAGAGGGATGGAGTTCAGGGGTTAAGGTATTTGCCTTGCATGTGGTCAATGGGTTAATTCCCAGGCTCTACATATGGCTTTAGAGTCCCAGCATGAGTGATGCCTAAACACCGAAGAAGGAGGATGAAGAGAAAAAGAACCATAAGAACCTAAAGTTCTTCTGCCTTCTCCTGTGTCCCTTCCTCTCTAGCCTGCCATAACTGTTCCTTCTCTAAACGAATATTTTCACTTAATATCTTAATCAGTTTGTTTATACTTCCATCACATCAAAAGTCATTACTTAAGGTTCTAGAAAACTACAACTTAAACTGAAACTTTGAAAACTATGAAATTGAAACTATGAAAACTGTTTTCCCTTCCTTTTATGAAAACTACCTGAGATTCCTGTCCCATCTCACACCCAATATTATAACTAAAGAAAACATAGAATAAGATCTCTTAAGTTAGCATTTCTCAAATTCTAGAATGTTTAAGAATCACCTTTTTATTTTTTAAAGAGAAGACAACACTTCACCCCTAGATTCTGATCAGGTTGGATGGTCAGCCAGATCATCTGTATTTCTATTTTCTTATTTTCTAAAAGAAAATAGCGATTTGTAGTGATTATTTTCCCTGTAATCCTGTCAGAACTATGACTCATCTCACTCATTTATATGACTTTGGTTTCTAGGGTCTCTTCATTACATCTCAACACCCCGCTAGTACCACACTACCTCTAATTTTCGTTCTCAATTCTGTTTCCTCTGTTTAAAATCTTTCACTCACTCTCAATTAGCTATCCAGTAGAGTTTTTTATCCTTTAATCTGGCATTCAATTCTCTAGAAATGGTGTGTTGAGGTCATTAGAAAACATTTGCTTTGGATATGTCTTGTCACTTGTTAATAGAGATAATAATGATAATAATAGTGAAAGAATTGGGAACATTGGAGTCCTTTAAAGTCACTGTGAATAAAAATGTAAGGAACAGACTCTCTGTCATTGGCTCTCCAGTTCCACAACAGTTTTCTCTCCTGCTTACCAGGCATACAGATCCTTTCTTGGAAGGTGGAGGATGGAAGATCATTCTTCAGTAAGAACAGTTTCCGTTCAGAAACATAAAAGTAGAAAAAACTAAGGTCTTAATGGGAAAAGGAACAAAAGAAAATCTTGCTGTGTCTTCTCTGGTAATCCAGAAACTGCTCACTGCATGAGACAATGCCCAGGACTATGGCCTCCTAAGCAGTCAGCCTCTTCCATGGCTGTAAAATAATCTCTAAGCCACATAAACTCCCTTAAGACCTCCCTGGGAGTGAGGAAGATAGACAGGGACAAGGAAAGAAGTATCTGGAGACTACAAAAAGAACCATGGTACAGCAGCACAAAACCCTACCATTTCTGGTAAGTAAAGAGTGCAATCCTGAAGACCCAAGTAGTATCAATCCTCTATATAACTTCTCTGAAATGGAGTTTAGAGTGGATATGCTTAGAATATTCAAGGAGCTTATAAATGGAAGTTATTGCCAATAAAACACAGGATAACGTGAAAGCAGAAATAAGAAAAATACAAACAGAAATGTCATTACTGAAATTAAAATTTTATTGGAAGACTTTATCCTTCCAGTGTACAAAAATAACTGCTGAGGGCTAAGTCAGCTTGAAGAAGTCATGCAGAAAGTTTACAAACAACAACTGAAAATAGAAAAAAGAATCACAATAAATGAACATGTAATGAAAAACATAGTCAAAATAAATGAACAGACAACAGATCTCTGAGAAAAATTTAATAGAAACATTAGAATCATTGGCAGGTGTCCCAGAGACCAAGAAAGAAACCCCCTATAATGAAATAAAATTATTTTCAAACACATCATTGCTAAGAAGTTCCAAGAGCTGGAGTGCATACACAAACATCCTGAATGTCTAAAGAGTACAGCTAAAAGAGACCCAAAGAAAAACTGCAATGTACATCCTAGTCACAATGATGAAAACCATAGATATATAGAATACTGAAAGCATCAAGGTCAAAAAAGAAAATTACATACAAAGAAAATTCTTAAGATTTACAGCAGGTTTATCACAAGCAACTCTCCAGATTTGAAAACAATGTGGAATAGTGGGGGAAAAAAATAACCAAATAAATGCGCATCAAGAATACTTCACCCAGCAAGACTTTCATTCAGGTTTGAAGGAACAATTCACTAATTTATTGTTAAAGAACAGCTCAAGAAATTTATAGACTCAAACACAAAATTAAAAGAAAAACTAAAGGGAGTACTTTAAGGCAAGATAAATATAACAAGCTTCTACCAAATGATAGTACAAAGTTTCAAGAAAACAATATCTCAATGTCAATGGACCAAACAAATTAAGAGACAATGAATGAAAAAATGCAGTACAAAACTGAATTCAACATTCTGCTGCCTGCAAGAAACACATCTAAATAGCACATATACAGACACAAAGTTAAAAGTTGGAAGACAATAATTCAAGCAAACAACTCCCTTAAAAAGTCTGGGGTGGCCATACTAATTAAAATCAGTTAACAGAGATTTCTGGCTTAAATATTTTGAGAGACAGAGAGGATCATTTCTTTTATATTTTTGGTGTTTTTTTGGGACAGACCCAGTGATGCTCAAGGGTTACTTCTGGCTATGCACTCACTACTGGGCTGGGGGACAATATGGGATGCCAGGAGAACCGCAGTCAGTACATGCATGTCAAACACCCTACTGCTTGCACCCAATGCTCTGGCTCCTTGGATTATTTCTTAATAATTAAGGGATATGTTCATCTGAAAGAAATCACATTCCTAAATACATATGTACCCAATGAGGGTCCAGCACAATACTTATAATTAACTTATAAATACTTATAACTAACTTTATAAATACTTATAAATAACTGCTAATAGCTGTCTCAAAAGACATCAATAACAATACAACAGTAGCTGGAGACTTCAACACTACTCTGTTATATCTTGATCAACCAGGCTAACACTCAACAAGGATATACTGGCTTTAAAGTAAGAAGTGAAAGAAAGGGAGTGTGTGTGTGTGTGTATGTAGACAGACAAAGAGAGAGAGAGAGAGAGAGAGAGAGAGAGTGCTTCTCATCATCCAAAAGTCAAATACATATTTTTCTCCAGTGTACCTAGGACGTTGTCCAAGTTAGACCACATGCTGGGCCACAAAACATACCTCCATAGTCAGGAGGATAGAAATTGTATCAACTATCTTCTCAGAACATGATGCACTAGAAATAGAAGTGAACTACAAATAGAAATGAAGATAAAACTTCAACATCTGGAAATTAAACATCTCATTACTGAACAACTGGTAGGTCAGAGTATAAATCAAAGAGGAAATCAAAATATTTTTGTAAACAAATAAGAATAAGGATGTAAACTAACAGAATTTGTGGAATACAGTAAAATTGATATTAAGAGATTTATGCCTTTTCCACAAATTCACCAACAAGGAAGAAAAGATCTTCATAAATAGATTAATTATACAGCTTATGAAATTGGAAAATGACCAAAAAATGAACCAAAAGCATGTAGGTGGAAGAAAAAATAAAAGTTAGGGCAGAAGCTAATGAACTGGAAACCCAAAAAGCAGTCTAAAAATATCAATGAAAACAAGAGTTGGTTCTGTAAAAAAATAAACAAGATTGATAAACCATTACAAGACTCACAAAGGATGATAGAAACCGAAATAAACTGAATCAGAAATGAAACGGAGTATGTCACAACAGACACTACAAAAATTCAAAGGATAATGACATTACTTTATATCACAAGAGAGCCTAGATGAAATGGATAAATTCTTGGACTCCTATCACATCACAAGAGTGAACCAAGATGAGTTAGAATACCCAAACAAAACTATCACTATCAAGTAAATTGAAATGATAATCAAAAGGCTCCCCCAAAACAAAAGCCCAGGCCCACATGGATTCCCTAGTAGATTCTTTGAGACCTTTAAAGAAAACCACATAACTTGAACTATCTAGTTCCGCCTCTCAAATAGAGGGGGAAATAAGGGAGGGTACCAGGACCAAACAGATATATGATCACTAAGTAGTAAGGTAGACACAGAGGAGACCATTTATTCTAGCAGCTTGGTGGGTGAGAGTGGGGGATATGGGATGCAAGATGGGAACAGGGGTGGAGGGAGGACAAATTTGGTGACGGTAATTCTCCTCATTTAATGTTAATATGTACCTAAAATACCACTGTGAAAGATATGTAAGTCAACATGGTCAAAATAAAATTATATATAATAATAAAAAAGACCTACTGCCAATTCTTTTCAAGGAATTTGAAGATTAAGAAAGATTCCTAATAGTTTCTATAAAACAAACAACAACAATACAAAAAGCATACAGAGATACTACAAAAAAGAGAATTACAGGCTAATAGCCTTGATTAAAATAGATGCTTAACAAAGTACTAGCAAATAAAATACAACAGTTCATAAAAAAGTCAAACACCACAACCAAACAGAATTCATTCCAGGGATGCAAGGATGGTTTAACATATTATTAGTTATTAATTATTAATTAATTAAATATTAATTATATTAATAATAGGAAATATTATATTTCCTACTAACACAATATTAATAGGAAAATAAAGATTATATGATCATATCAATAGATGCATAGAAAGACTTTGACAAGAACTTGCATCTAGTCATGACAAAAACTCTCAACAAAATGGTAATTGAAGGAACTTTCCTCAATATAGCCAAACTCATTTACCACAGGCACACAGTAAAGCCTTTCCCCCTAAGATCTGGCACAAGATAAGGTTGCCCACTCTTGATGCTTCTATTCAGTATAGTCCTGGAAGTAATTGCCAGAGTAACTAGGCATGAAAAAGATCTCAAGGATATCTAGACAGGAAAGAAAGAAGTCAAACTATTCCTATTTATCAATGTCCTAATATTATATTCAGAAAATCCTAAAGACTTTACATAACAGTTTCCAGAGGGCCTGGGGAATAACAAAGCAGGTACAGCATTTGCCTTGCACAAGGCTGATGTAGGTTAAATCCATGGAATCCCTCATGGTTTCCTGAGCTTGCCAGAAATAATTTCTACACACAGATCCAGAATAACCCCTGAGTTCTACCAGGTAAGTCCCCAAAACATAAAAAACAAAACTAATATCTTCCATGAATAATAGATCTATAAAGTTGTAGGCTACAAAATCAATACACAAAAATCTATGGTTTTTCTACAGACAAGTAATGAAAGAGAAGAAAGTGATTTTGGGATGCATGTTGGGAACAGGGGTAGAGGGAGGACAACATTGTAGGTGGGAATGCCCCTGATTCAATGTCCCTATGTACCTAAAATACTACTATGAATGATTTGTAATCCACATTGGTCAAAATAAAAATTATTAATATAAAAATATCTTTGATAATTGTTCTTCAGAAAATCAAGTACACAGTGCTTCTGGCTGGTTTGATCAGTAGAGAATAAGAGAAAATGAAGAAAACAGAATCAACTTACCTAAAGAGGTGAAAAATCTATACAAAGAAAACTACAAAACACTACTTCAAGAAATAAAAGTGGACACAAGAAAATAGAGTCACATCTTCTGTTAATGGATTGGGAAGATTAGCATTATTAAAATGGCAATACTCCCCAAAGTATTGTACATATGCAATGCAATTCCTATAAAGATACCCATGATATATTTCAAAGAAATAGATCAAACACTTCTAAAATTCATATGGAGCAATAAATCTCCATGATTAGAGATTGGATGATTGGCCGGCAACCTTTTTTTTTTTTTTTAAACTGATCCAAATCTTGCCACAACCACAATTGAAATTTATTTTGAGAGCCACATTTTTGGGGGGGCAGCACTCAGGGGTTACCCTGGCTCTATGCTCAGAAATCGCTACTGGCAGGCTCAGGGGACCATATGGAATGCCAGGATTCGAACCACCGACCTTCTGCATGAGAGGCAAGCGCCTTACCTCCATGCTATCTCTCCCCCCGAGAGCCACATTTTTTTTTTTTAGTTTTTGGGCCACAACCCAGTGACACTCAGGGGTTACTCCTGGCTATGCGCTCAGAAGTCGCTCCTGGCTTGGGGGACCATATGGGAAACCAGGGGATCGAACTGCGGTCCGTCCTAGGCTAGCGCAGGCAATGCAGGCACCTTACCACCAGTGCCACAAGTCCGGCCCCAAGAGCCACATTTTTAAAACCAAAAATACATAGGATGGTACACTGTTTTTAGTTTCAATAAGTTTTTATTGAGGATATTCTGCATGCAAGTATCCACATAGGTCGGGAGGATACAAATAACACCGCTGGGGCTGCACACAGGGCGGGCACTGACAGAGGCTAGGAGCAGAGTCCTGACTTTTGGAGCAGCCACCCGGCACACAGAAGAGCCAAATTAAAAGTCTAAAGAGCCACATGTGGCTCGCAAGCCACAGGTTGCCGACCACTGAGCTAAAGGAATCTTTGGGAAAAAGATAGGAGGCATCTCATTCTCCAAGGTCAAGCTATAATACAAAGCAGAGGTAATTAAAATAGCAGACAGTGGAATAAAGTCAGATCCTAAGATCAATGGAATATACTTGAAAATTCTGATCAATTAATCTTTGATAAAGGAGCAAGAAACATAAAGTAGAGCAAGTAAATCCCACTTCAACAAGTGGTGCTGTGAAAACTGGTCATTTACATGAAAAAAAAAATGAACCGAGACCTCTTTTTTAACACCATGCACAAAAGTAAAATCAAAATAGATTAAAGTCATTGATATTATATCTGAAACCATGAGGTACATAGAGGAAAATGTAAGAAGAAATCTCCAGGACATTGAAATGAAAGTCATTTTTAAGAATAAAATGCTTTTGATCAAGCAAATGAAAGCAAAAATAAGCAAATAGGATTACATTAAATTAAAAAGCTTCAGAAGCACCTCAAAGGAAATGGTGACCAGGATATAAAAACTGCCCACAGATTGGAAGAAAATGTTCATCCAATACACATCTGATAAAGGGTTAATATCTAAGATATATAAGGCACTGGTAGAACTTAAGAAAAATCATTTAACTTCATCAAAAATAGGGAGAGGATATGAATAGAAACTTCCTCAAGAATAAATACAGATGCCTGCATCCATTGTCTTTCTCTTCAAAGAGATGTAAACCAAGTTGTGAAACATTATGATGATACCAGCCAGGCAGCTGAAAGCTGGCAATCATAAGAGGAAAGGGCAGATTAATTCCCCTCCTTGCTGAAGCCATACCTGCTGTACCCATCACCCCAAATCATCTCTTCAACAGACTTGCTTCACTACCACTCCTTTGCAGATACCAACTTCTAGGTATGTTGGTATTTGGGCTGATACCACCAGGACATTTTTGGAGTGATTGTGGGCATCCCCCACTTTCTCATACTTCCAGAAGTATTGGCAGGAAAAAAACACCCCACTAAAGCTTGCCATATCAGCAATAATGCTTGGAATTCCTAGACTGTGATCAGTGGCTGCATGCCAATTCCATTTTTGTTTAATACTGTTGTCTCAAAAGAAACACAACAATTTAAATGCCAATGTTTCTCTGAAGCCGCCTAATATTCAGAAATAAATGAAGTAACAGAATGGTCAACTAGCAACAAGAGCTCACTAAACCTTTGACAATGACTTAATGTCTTCATTGGAGATATATTGTATTTTCCAGCGTATAAGACAGCTTTTGAAACAAACAAACAAAAAAAAGTCAACCGAAAATTGGTGGTTTTCTTATATGCCTAGTATATCCCAAAAAACCTTTCAGTATGCCGCTAAATGAAAATTGTCTGAATATTGCCACAAAATGAATTTTCCAACTTGATCTCACACCAATCACTGCAAGGCTGCTCAAACCGCCTCTCTAACTCAGCCAACCCAAGCAGGCTTTTTATGCGTGCAAATTAGACAATGTTCTGTACCCAAATCTACACTGTCAAAAGCCTGCTCAGATGGGCCAGAGTCAGAGAGGAAGTCTATTACAGTATACCCTTTGAACCGTTGCTTGTTGTTATTGGCTCACTGTGGTACATACAGTTGCAGCACAGGAACATTCTGTCTGATACAGCGAATATAGGCCTAAACATATGTTTTAACTGCAAAATTAGGGGGTCGTCTTTTACGCCCAATCATCTTATACGCCAGCAAATACGGTAATGATTTTCACAAATTTGCTTGTTCTGCACATTTTTTTGTTTTCTTTACTTTTTTTAAAATAATTTAATCCTATTTACCTGAAAACAATATATTATGATCAGTTATGTTAAATATGTAATAACATGCTCTTTAAATAAAATAAATTGAACTAAAAAATAGAATAGGGACCGGAGAGATAGTGCTGTGGTAGGGTATTTGCCTTGCATGTGGCCAACCCAGGAGGAACCTAGTTCGATTTCAGGTATCCCATATCGTCACCCAGTCTGCCAGGGGTGATATCTGAGTGCAGAGCCAGGAGTAAACCCTGAGTACCTCTGGGTGTGGCTCAACAACTAATTAATCAATAAATAAAGTTTAAAAAATAAAAAGCAGAATAAGTACAGATATCCAAAGTCATATTTAATAAATGCTCCACATCATTAATGATCAGGAAGATATAAGTCAAAACAATAAGATATCATCTCATATCACAAAGACTGGCACAAACCAAAAAGAATAAGAATGATCAGTACTGGTGCAAAGAGAAAGAGATTCTCATTCACTCTTGGTTGGAATGTAGACATGCCCATTCTTTTTGAAAAACAAATATGTACATTCCTAAAAATAACGAGAAATTGAGTTTCCATTCAACCCAGCAATGTAACTCCTGAGCATATACTCAGAGACCTCAAAATACAACGCAGAAAAGGCACCTGCACTCCTATGTTCACTGCAGCATTATTTACAGTATCAAGAATCTGGAAACAACCTAAGTATCTGAGAACACATGATTGGATTAAAAAATTATAGTCTAGCTATAAAATAAAATACTATGCAGCTGTCAGGAAAAATGAGGTCATGAAATATGCTTATACATGGATGGATCTGGAGTACTATGATGCATGAATCAAGTCAGAGGGATAGACAGAATGATATAACTCTTATATGGGATATTGAAAAAATGATATGGCAATACTATCCAAAGACGAAGAAATGAAAGACAATGTTCAGGAAGCTGGTCTATGGTAAAAGACTTTCCACAAATAGTAGGGGGTGCAGTTAGAGCAGGGAAGATACCACATGATAATGACAGGTGGAAATGATCACTCCGAACAAGAAGAAAGTGCTTGGGTTGGGGGAAGGAGAACAGGGTGCTTAAAGGAGGTAAAGTAATAATATTTCAAACTACAGTGTCTAAAGGGAAAACAAAGGAAAACTGAGGGAATGGGAAAAAGAGAGATATATTTACCATAGAGCCAGACAATGGAGAGGGTAGCAAGGAGAGCAGGAGGGAAATGGGACATTGATGGTGGGAAATGTGGACTGGTGAAGATATGGGTGTTGGACACTCTATGACTAGAACTCAGTCATGAACTTTGTAATTATATCTCATGGTGAGTCAATTAAAAGTTGATTTAAAAAAAATAAAAGTAAAACTATATGATAATTCAATCATTCCACTCTTGTATATTTACAAAACATAAGTCTGATGAGGGAAAAAAAAGAACCATAGGAGGCAGAAAGATAGCAAATAGAATGCTTGTCTCAAATGAGATGGCCTAAGCTCCAATGGGAGTGATCCCTGAGAATAGAACCAGAAGTTAGTCTGGAAAAATCACTGGATGTGATTTTAAAATAACAAACAAACAAAAAGAGATTTTTGTTTTCTAATGATGGAACAGATGGAAAGCGTGTTTTTGTTTGAGTATGAATTTGGGCAATACTTGATAAGCAATT
Organism: Crocidura indochinensis; assembly: GCA_004027635.1. NCBI lineage: Eukaryota > Metazoa > Chordata > Mammalia > Eulipotyphla > Soricidae > Crocidura > Crocidura indochinensis. The sequence continues at coordinate 29,336 of PVKC010007191.1, forward strand.
TGAAAGTGAATATCGGGGCCCGGGAGATAGCATGGAGGTAAGGCGTTTGCCTTTCATGCAAAAGGTCATCAGTTAGAATCCCGGTGCCCCATATGGTCCCCCGTGCCTACCAGGAGCAATTTCTGAGCATGGAGCTAGGAGTAACCCCTGAGCACTGCCGGGTGTGACCCCAAAACAAACAAACAAACAAAAAAAAAACAAATGAAAGTGAATCTCGGTTAATACTGAGATAATAATTAATAGTGAATTAATATGTGATCATGATAAGTCTCTTGGGAAAATCTTAGCCTTTGGGCAATGACATTCCAGCACTAAATTACAGTTCTCTGCTTTGAAAAATTGGAATATGGCCCTTTCTGCCTCTTCTCTGCTGAGCTGGCCACCAAACAACTAAGACTGCAAACGCTCTAGGACCCACCCTCGGTAAGATGTCCCCACCCAACACACGTGGGGCCAATCCTGCCTGGTGATTGGGAGCCCAGAGACTTTTAAAGACGCCAGCCATGTGGTCTGCCCCTTTCTGCCTCTTCTCTGCTGAGCTGGCCACC
>PVKC010007192.1:0-10586 GCA_004027635.1 Crocidura indochinensis
TAATCAGACTTTTATAATTGGTGGACTCAATTTTTGCACAAATCCCAGGGCAGAGCCTGGAATAAGTTTTAAATTATGATTCCAGAAGTTCTGTTCCATTACAGTTGTTACTGTCAGACTACTGGAATTGGAGATCATGGTTTTTGTACAGATCCTAGGCCTAAGCCTACGTCTTTTTTTATTGGTCTCAGGGTAAGTACTGGCCAATCTTGGCTGTCAATGTCAGTCTTTAGTAGTTAGTAATCTTGGTCTTTACATTGGTCAAAGGGTGATGTGTCTTATGATTTCATCTTACTGTTAGGACGTTCTGCTCTTGGATCAAGCTATTACCATTTCCTCTGTCAGGATGTCATATCAAAACTGGCATAAGTTGGTTCTAGAATTTCCCAGAGGGAGTTTGGTTCCTGGTGCTATTTTCGGGAATGGTGTCTGTCCTATGTTTGAGGTCTAGGTCTCAAGATTGGATGGTCACTGCCAGGTCACATGGAGTCTAAGTTGGGTCCACATGACACATGTTCAGGGTGGGAGGTGCCCTTATATTATAAAATGTATGGGTTCTTACCTCTAGTAGATAAGAGCTTGTTTCTATACTTAACCCCCCCCCTCTTTTTTTTAGTATGCCTTTGCAAAAAGGAATGGTGCCATATAATATTGCTGGTGCATTTAAGGTAAGAACGTTGGGCTACAGAATCTTTGTGCCCTGGTTTTGACCTGAACTTTCATCCCAGGCAAGACTTTTTCTTGTATGTTTTCCTACCAAGGAGAGTCAAAACAGGTGAAGTTAAGAAAAAAAATCTATGAATATATACTAAAAGAAATAAATAAAAATGAATTTAAAAAAGGAATCAAAGAAAAGGTGTTTAAGGGGCTACCTTACATTTGGGAATATACAGACAGGAGGAATTTTTATAGAGGTATTAAACATATAAAGGAAATGTAGGCTTCTTCATTAAGTCTTTTGAGATATTCTTGTGTGTGTAGGTGAAATCCATAGTATATTTTCAACACACATCATGGTCTTGTTGCGTTTGAGACGTGATTGCAGCCATAAGGGAACAGGTCGTGTCTTGGGGCTGGGGGTCATTCTGGAGCTGAAATGATAGCATGCAACAGTTCACATTTGGGAGAGTGAGAAGAAGGGCCACAAAACTTGAGTCAGTAGGAGTGTTGGTTGTAGTTTCTTGCTGAGGCATGAGATATGGGGCTAAGAGGGTGTTCTTTCGCTTTGGGAGCTGGGTGATGGTTTATTGGGACAGGAAGTTGGTCTCGGTACCTAATGGGTTAAGAACTGAGGGTAAAGAGAGTTAAATAAGGAAAGATAATGGATCAGGATTGGGGGATGAAAACATTCCATTTAATACAACAAACCAGCATTTAAACATGAGTATAATTGAGGCAATTATTAATTAATATTTGTCTATTTTTTTAAACAAATCTTGTATCTGTTCTCCAGTTACGACAGTTCTCACTTTGGACCAAATGGATTGCACAAACTATCATCTTAGTCAATGGATGCCATATTGGTTCCCTTTCTGTCAGTGGCACATGAACAAGACAGGCCCACATTGTCTTCTTACTTTTTTTTTTAACCCTTTAGCTTCCCTCCAGGGAGCATAGCTACTTCTTTGTGAGTCTCTAGACTTGACTCCTGGGTCAAGTGATAATACAAGACACTAAAGATGCTTTGGGGGCCTACTCTGATAGCTCCTTTCTCCCACTGCCTCTCTCTAGCAGAGACTTCACAGTGAAACCAGGAGATGATGCCATGAAACTAGAAGCTGGGAAAGTCTCTGTGATCAGAATCAGGAAGGACTCAAAGCAGGAAGAGAGAAGAAGCCACACTAACCAGGATAAGAAGGAAGGAAGGTGGGAAGGCTGCCTTCACAGCATCCCTGCAACCATCCATTATCTTTCCAAGTTGGAGTTCTAGAAAAGGTGCAGGAGATACAGTTGCCTGCCTGGGAGTTCCTGGCTGAGCAGACAATGATTGTGCCTTGCAAGTTCTTTATGCTTAGAGCACTCCTGAACCTGTTTACTTATAGAACACGACAGTTTCTTTCCTGCTCATGAGACACTATTTTCTTTACAGCACAATTAAGATCATGTCTCCTTAGGCTTCCTTAAAATTAATGAGAGAGTTTCTCACTGCCCTTTTGATTAGATCAGAATCCACAGGACCATCAATTCATGTACAGGATGAAAGAACAAGTTGCTTCATCCCCTTGGAAAAGGACAACGAAATGATTTTTTGAGCAAATGACAATGGCAATCTTATTTTCTTTGGCATGAGTCAGTATTTGAAATCCAGATGAAAGGGACATGTGAAAGCCAGACCCAACCTACCTCCAATGAAAATCCACAGACTGAGGCATGAATGTGATTTCAAAACGTTTCCCTTCATTTGGTACCATCCCCAAGTTTGGCTCAAACTCAAACCCTTTACACAGAGCCTTCGGCTTTCACCACACTGGGTGGGTGTCCCACTCACAGGGTGCATGGCACCCATGTCTTTTGCAGAGGAGAACTTCGATGAAGTGTTTATGCATATGGACTGACCCTTGAATTATTGCTGCTGACTAGACATGACAGTTTTTATATTGGAGAATATATAAAATATATAAAATTTATTGTATAAATAAGTGGAATTTACTTATATAATCCAGCATCTGTACTTAATCTGCTCTGTGATTCCTGCCAGGAAAATTCTGTGAAAATTCTAATAGGGGCAAGGTAATCATTTCAGGACAAGAACCACATTTCTTTGGGGACATCACCAAAGTCTCCCACTAGAACTTCAAAAACTGTAGTTGAGATGACATTTCCGAATGAATATCTCTAGTGACATAGCATATGATATGTGATTATGATTTGTAGGCAGTGATAGATTGCCTATGAGTCTTCTTATTCTATTTCTTGCAAAGGTTATTCTTATGCAACACAAGAGATTGGTGTTTTGCATCAATGAAAGAACAAATCTACAAGGGTATAGCTGATAACGTGGTTTGGAACTTGGGGTCATTACTAAGTCTTTGAGAGCAATATAAGTCTCTATAGAGTTTTCTGGGGTTAGGAATATGGTTTGTGGTCATACTTTACAGAACTAGGAGAAATGATTTGCTTTAGGTGTATATTTGTATTTTACATGAAAAAGGGATAAGAGACGTAATCTTGGAATAAATGTCTTTTTTTGTTGTTTCGTTTTGTTTTTTGTTTGTTTTTGTTTTTGGGCCACACCTGGTGACGCTCAGGGGTTACTCCTGGCTATTCGCTCAGAAGTCGCTCCTGGCAGGCACAGGGGACCATATGGGGAACCGGGGGATCGAACCATGGTCCGTCCTAGGTTAGCGCAGGCAAGGCACCTTACCTCCAGCGCCACCGCCCGACCCCCGGAATAAATGTCTTTTTATAACATTCATGCAATGATGCTTTTAGTAACCCAACCTAATTGGGTGACAAGACCTGTCAGAGGTCTTGGAGGACTCGAGTTACTAAGTAGATATGGGTGATTTATTGTTACACATTCATTGTCATTCGGCCCAATCTTCAAAGACCCGTTTGGATTATCTGAACCCGTGAACTTCCTGAAAGTCTAGCCATTGAGTCCAGTAGGAGCGACCATGCCCGGCTAATGGGAAGTTCCAGTCTTCCCCTTGCTCCAGTGTCCCAGTCTGACTGTGGACAGTATTTCCTATTAAGGACCCATGAACAAATTTCATACCCTGGGATAAAAATTATTCCAAAACTAAAAGTTATTTGGGAACTTGTCACTTTAGAAGCACAGAGAACAGAGTGGAACACCATGAAAATATTAAGTGTTAAAATTCAGAGCATGTTGAAATATATATTTGAATAAGAAGCAACATAGAAATCCTCAGAGTCTAGGAGAAGGCAAACTTCTCTATAAACTCTAAAACATCTTGCTAGTGATAGAGAAGTGATGGACTTATTCACACCAACTCTACCTTACTTATCGATAATAAGGGGATCCTTGGGGTTTTGGAACCCCACAGGTAGTATCTTGGCTTAGATTGCCATATGAACTTGATATTCAAGAAAGGACACCTCCAAAATTATGCATGTGAGGTAGCCAGAACCCATGTCTATTTCTTGACATGTTCTGGGGCTTAGCCCGGTATAGACTTCTTGGGGATCTGCAAAAGTGATCTGCACAGAACAGAAACTTTTCTTTCGTCTGGTTTCTGCTCAGTGCAAGATCTTCTAAGTCTGATGATGAAGATGTGGGCTGCCATTTGTTTAGGAATCCAGCTCTTTATATCTCACTTCATGTGACAACCCATGCAGGGGTCTCAAACTCGTGGCCTGCTAGCCGCAAACAGCCCTCTGTACAACATTTTGTGGCCCTGACCTAGAGGAATCTTTTTTGTTTTGTTTTGTTTTGTCTTCGTTGTTTGGGTCACACCCACCAATGTTCAAGGCTTACTACTGACTTTCACTCGAGGATCACCCCGATTTTGCCTCCTGCTGCCCCCAGGTAAATTGAGTTTGGGATCCCTGAAAGTATAAGTACTTAATCCTAGCTGTCAGATAAGGAGGGAGACTTGACCAACTTTTAAGAAATGGTAGAACTGGCATTGGAATCATGGTTATCTCCAAGAGAACTTCACTCTTTCCTTTAGTCTAGATCTGTGACCCTCAGTTTCCTTCTTCTTTTCTGAAATAGTCTTTAGATGCTCGTGAAAGCCATTCTATGCTGTAAGGTCAGCTTAAAGCAGGCCTGAACTTAGGGGGACACATAGGACCTATTTGTTGAGTGAGCACTGTAGGGTCGCCACAGGTTTTTCTGCTGGTGGGAAGAAAGTGTGGATTGGAGACTCAACAGGATTAAAAGTAAATGCTCTTCATTGTTTTCAACAATTTGTGGCAATTCCTGGGGAAGGCGTGCTGGAGCAAGGGGTTTGTCTGACTGACGTGGAAAGTGTCTGTTACGAGGAAAGAATGTTTTTACGAAATGCGCCTGCCGCTGTGTTTTCCCATTTGGTGATAGACAAAAATCAGTATTTAGGCTTCTCATTTAGAATTCACTGAAATGAAAACATAATCCCAGTTAATTACTGTTCCCTGAGGTATCTGGTTGCACAATGTTTTATAAAATTAAAACCTGCTAAGCGTCCATAGGGGGGTGAACTTACTAGAGATGCAAAATATTTTTTAAAAATGAAAATAAAAGGAGACAGGAGGGAACAACTGGGAGCTGGTACCTTAGAAGTTGTCTTCTGGGTTCAGTTGGTTTGAGAAGATGAGGTTTGGGATCATCTTAGAAAGGTTTGGGGGGGCCCGGGAGATAGCATGGAGGTAAGGCATTTGCCTTTCATGCAAAAGGTCATCGATTTGAATCCCAGTGCCCCATATGGTCCCCCGTGCCTGCCAGGAGCAATTTCTGAGCATGGAGCCAGGAGTAACCCCTGAGCCACTGCCGGGTGTGACCCCAAAACCCCCCCCAAAAAAACAAAGAAAAAACAAAAAAAAAGAAAAAAGAAAGGTTTGGGATCATTCTTAGAAAGCTTCTGAGAGTTGGTTTCCCATTAAGTGGAGAGGGAGGATTCAGAGGACCAGCATTTTTGATTGGATTTGCTAACTTGCTCTTCTTTTGCCTAATTCTATTTTATTCTATAAATATTTAACCATACCTAGCAATACTTGGGAACCACATAGTGCTGGGGATCAAACCTGGGGGTTCTAACATGCAAAACCTATGGTCCAATCCTTGGATCTCTCCAACCTTCAAGCTGAGTTCTAATGAGGAGATGCCCACAGAATGGAGATGCTTATTCCAATGAGAGGCAACTTCCTGCCTTTGTATTTCATAATTACTTCTGATCATCTGAGTCAGGGAGAACTTGAGGATAGGACTAACCTGAACTCTCAGCAAACTGAATGTATTAGTTGGTCTTTGGGCACCTTCTCCAACTTTTCTTCCATAGGTTCAGCCTCTTAATGTATTTCAAGAGGAATAAAAGGAATTTGGAATGAGCGTCTCCATTGCAGGCCTTTTCTGAATTGTTTAGCATGTGCTAGTCATCCAGCAAGAACTCAGCTCAACAGGAGCGAGATGAATGGAAGAGGCCCCATCTGGGTCTCATTGAAGATGCATGCACTAGCATTTTGAACAGACTTTAGACTGAGCGTTGCCAATGTATCCTCAGAGTGAGCAGGAGTCTGCACTCCAAAGCCTCAATTTTCTCTTTCCCTGTGTCTATCACCAGGTAAGGCTTGATGACTCCAAGTCATGTTCCTTCCTGTGCTATTTCTTTTTTGCAGGGTGCCTGGAATCAAACAAATTCTAGGTTCAATCCCACATATAACATAATCCTTTGAGATTGTGAATGTCTGTGGAATAACAGAATGTTGAGACACCTGTTGCTTATGAAATGAAGTGATGAACAATTAGGACTTGAGCACTAATGTTTTCTAAATGACCTCATCTGGAACTACTTTGATTCTGTGGTCACCTGGAGACTGAAAAGGAGCCATTTATTATTATTATTTTGAGAATTAGCACAGAATGTATGATGTGACATTGAATTTTTGATGGATGGAAATTGACACAAGTTTCATTCCATGTGTGAATTTACAGAGGTGAAAACACCACATCTCTACCACCTTTACCCCTGGCAAGAACAAATTCCATCCTCATAAAACAGATGACACCACCCAAATAATTTCTTCTCTGTCTTCTTGGCCTTAAAACACCCCCTCTTCCAGTTATAAATAGCAAACACAGTTATTTGTTCCATAGTTCAGGCAGGAAGTGTCCAACTACTTGTAGTCCGAATAGGAGTTTAATGTGACTTTTGAATTCCTCTATTATGAATATGTTTCATCTCCAAATAGGAATAAAACTAAGAGGGACCACCAGGCAAAAGACAAGGATTAAGCTAAGGCATATACACCACTTATCAGATAGAAGAGGGTTGATAGATTTTAGTTTTTGATTTTCAGCTTAGATTTTTGTCCTCCCCAGAACTATTTCATTCATACCCTCTAAACCCTCAGGAACAACCCCCAAGAAACTTTCATCCCAGTTGAGTAAGTCTATTTTGGACCTCCATTACCTCCATGAGATGCTTAATCTGCAGAATCCATCCATAGGCTCTTTTGTAAACATCCAAGGGGAAATTCCTAAAGTTCTTTTTCAGGGAGAGTTCTCTGGTTTAAACCCTCCTGGTAAACCTGGTAAACCTACAATGGCATCTTGGTAGCTTTCCATGGACAAGTATTTTGTGAACCCTCTGCAATGCTTGAAATGTGCCTTTTCTTGGAAGCCAGTGAATGTACATGGTCTCTACAAGGCTTTGCTTGGCTGAGAAAATGTTGAAGTGGTTCAGGAAACTTTCCTGCAGAGGAGCACGTACACTGTGTAAAAAGTAGAATAGTTCAACTCATGAGGAAATGGATATTTCGACAGAAGGGAAGTTGGGCTGGTAGAGCATGTGCCCCTCATGAGGTGGAGAGTCTAACTTCTTGCACTACCCTCACACACATGAGACATCATGGCAATCTCGGTAGCAATTTCATTGGTTACACCACTATCCCCTTCACCCCAACATCACAGCAACAAGATTGAGCTCTCCAGCCCAACATATCCAAGTACAGGCCTGATGAGTCCCACGACTGGGAAAAAGTGTGTGACCCTCAGTGATTCCCATACCAAGTATGTGTGACCCCTGCACTGTCATGTCATTATGGCAGCAACAACCACGGGTAGATTAGAAAATAAAAAATAAACAAGGCTGCTAACTTAGGGCTTTCATTCCTGGAGAAGGTTCATGGAGAAACCCAAGAAATGGCCCTGAGAAAGAGGTATTGAAAATGTACCATGAGTTAAGGCTATAATGGAAACCTCCTGACATGCATGGTCATGTGAAGATTCAGTCTAGTCTCTCAAGGCTGAAAATCCTCCATTAGGAGGCTTGAATAAATAAAGGTGGTGTCAAATGGCAGCTAGCCTGGGTGGCCCAGGATGCTCTGGCTACCTGGTTTTGGTTTTCTCTCCAGGCGACAAGAGCTTCTCACTTACCTGATGTCTATGGAATGGATGGATGAGTTTTCCTTACACAATAAGCTCTTGGCAAATGTTCTTCAACTGCCACATTCTATGGGCCCAATGGAGATAATACTTTTAAAAATCCCTGTTACATAGATAATATGGCAGAGAACACTACTTCGTTGAAAACAAAAACCCTTGGTGATTTATTAGGAATTTACTTGAGTGATATTACTTGTATTCTTGAGCAAATATTGGGGCAATATTATTGCCCCTTCCAATCCAACTTCCTCAGCAGAGTGAAAACATGACATTGGTTCACAACAACTATATGGAGTTAAAGGTCTGACTGTGTTCATTGACTCCTGCTTTCCTTCAAAGTTCTGGGATCCTCAAGAAGTTATTTATTCCCATAAATTTCACTTTCTTCTCTTGTCAATATTGGAAGATGGTTTGTGGAAGATCCCAAAGTGAAACGAACATTCCAGAATGATGATTGTTGCATTGTTCTAAGTTCCAGTCCTGTTGGAACAGAGTTGCTGACCATCAACTGTGGTGAGAGCCACTGAACACCAGTAGTAAGTCCATTTTCTATTCGATAGAATAAAAAAAAAACTTCGTTTTTATCCTGCATCAAGAAGCTGAGATGAGAGGGATAGAAGTTATTTACAACATTCTGTGGGATTCTGAATCACTGAAATAACTGTCAGTTCAGTGGGTCTTAAGAAGCTATGAAGGAAACAAAATATTTCTCAACCTTTACTTTTGGCTTGGGAGAGGGGGTGGTGGACAGGAGGATCAAAGAATCCCTAGGTCTCAGTCCTTCTTCCCAAGAGCTCTTGCCAATCCCCAATGCTCACAATAAAAAAGAAAGCGTTTTGACTTAGTTGACTTCTAAAAGTGAAAAACCGAGACCTTTGCTTTCAACAAGACCCAGATAGTGTTTTATTAGAGGAAGACAATCCTACAAAGCTCTAGAAGGAGCTTCACAAACAAAGTCTAGTCTTGATGCATTTGGATCCTTGTAGGAAATCTCAGAAAATACCCAAAATTTCTCCAAGTTGCTGGGGACTTCTGTACTGCCCAAAGTCTGGAAGTAAGACTGTACCCTGCTCGTTATCTGGGTCAGCACTCCCCAGTCTTTTTCAGGAAGGGGGAGGGCTGTCTTTCTTTGGTCAGGGAATCAGGCCCCAGAATGATTCTATGAAGCCAGAAACTCAAGGAACTTGACTGCAGGCTGTGTCAAGACTGTGTCTGAGAGGTTTGCAAATCGATAGCACCATCAGCCCCCATCTCTCACACACCCCAAATCTAGTGAGTAGCACACTAATTTTGATGTGCCTGTTTTCCCGTTTCTGTGAGTACATATACATGTGTGTGTTTGCGTACATGTGTGCCTGTTTTATTGTGTGTATACACATAACACCTGGTCTAATAAGCATTTCTGAGAATGTTACTTTTGCTCTAGGCTATTTTTGTAGAAATGACTACAGAAAACATTGTTGTTGTTGGTCTTGCCATTACAATCACACACTCACACCCCCCCCCCCCAAACCTCTTTCTTTTTGCCTCCTACACTATGCAGTGAGGACCTTTAGCAGATGGGTTTTCAGGGGTCAGATTGTTTCCAGGCTTCCACTGGCTGTGGCATGTGTGACTGGGTCATAGAGCATAAGGGTGTGTGTACATCTCAGCCGGTCCATCCTCAAGTAGCTCCTGGCCCAAGCTAAGGTTCTATTTGGTTTTATTTTGCTCTTTAGGTGTCTAACAAAAAGGGGGCCACATTTCCAGCTGTGGGAGCCACAGATGTTTCTGGAAGGAGCATAAACACATCAAGAATAGGCTTAGTTAGGGTCCTGAGCCTTACCCAACACATGACCATCTCTCTATGGGCTGGTTACTGGTATGAGACAGGAAGGGGGCTCTATGGTCTCCTCATGTCATGTTCAAGACATGGCTGCTCATGCTGTAGAGAGTGTTGCCACGAAGGTACAGGAAAGTCCCCAGGCTGTGTGGGGTATAGGCTTACTTGGAGCTCCCTCTGTGCTTTCAGTTCACAAAGCCACTCAGAGCAGGTTTGGTGAGGATGTGGGGGGGTTCTTGGGGAGGGGGTAGCTGATGAATCAGGTGGATGAAATAAGGCGTTGACTCTTCAAAGTGTTTTCTGGGCTGAAGCAAATGTGCCAGTGACACATACTATCTCCTGGCCGGCTCTGAGTTCCTTTGCTCTGGCTCTCACCTGCCTTTTCCGACGTGGTGGCATCTCCCCTCCCACGTGTGCTGCCCAATGGGCCCTTCCCAAAAGGTTGTCCCATAGAACCCGGCTCTGAACTTGTACCCGGCTCACATGCCGCGACTTGACCAGGGCCCAGAGCCTGGGTTCTTGATCTGCTTTTATGGGGGGCAATTAGCATGGAGGAGCAGATTTACGGGAAGCCTTCAAACTTTAAAATATTTCCTACGTCTTGGAATCAGGCCCAAAGAAAGAAAGACAAAGCCTTCTCTGAGGGAAAGAAAGAATCTGCCTTCTCTTCCCTGAGTTTGGGAGCCAAAGACTTTCCCCAGGAAGTTGTATGTCCCA
>PVKC010007192.1:10686-22509 GCA_004027635.1 Crocidura indochinensis
GACAGTATGAGATAATAAGGAACGAATCTAGGTTGTCTGCATGCAAGGCAAATGCTATTGCTCTAGTTCCATCAAGTCACCTTCCTTTTTTTTATTTTTGTTTTTGTTTTTGGGCCACACCCAGTGATGCTCAGGGGTCATTCCTGGCTAAGTGCTCAGAAATTGCTCCTGGCTTGGGAGACCATAAGGGATGATGGGAATCAAACTGAGGTCTATTGTGGATTAGCTGCATGGAAGGCAAATCCCCCTACTGTTGCACTATTACTCTGGCTCTGCTTTTCTTTTTTAGGGGGATATTTTAAGACCATTCTTCTAAGGCCTACCTGAAAGTCATACAGCAGTTTTGACCCTCACCTTGTCCCTAAAGGACTTGCCACTCTATTTCATTGTAACACTTGAGGAATGGGTCTTTTGGGATTCCATTCATTGAGTTCCAGTAATGAAGGGAAATTGAGGCACAAATGGGAGATGTTATTTTACAACCCTGTAAATTACTGGGTAGGCCCGGTCATATTGGTTCGACATCTCCCACTGGCATCAAATGATTCCTTTAGTCAGGAAATTGCTATTCTGGACAAGACAGCACAGGCTAGCAGTAATTTTTGACACAGAGGTTAATTTTATTATGTGCTTTATGTATTTTCAATAAAATATATAGGCCATTAAAAGCAGGACTGCAGTCCTTTTTGGGATTTATAATAATTAGCACACACATGGCACTTGAGTTTTTCAAAAGCTTCGCACGTTGTTAATTAAGTGCTCCACGCTCCGAAAAAGAGGGAGGCCTCAAGCGTGATTAGACCCATTTTACAGGGGCGCACGCCGAGCTATGGGGTGCTTGCACAAACTGCCTACGGGTGCTCAGCACAACAGAGCAAATGAGGGAATACAGTGCGCTGTAGAACACGGGGTACATGTCTGCCCACCTGGCTCCACTCTCTGGGATCACAGCTCAACTCTCCAAAGCACAACATCTACATGTATATTAGGGGATTTGTTAGTGATACGTTTGTTGATGAGTTTTTGTTTGGGGCTGCTCCAGGGTGCTGCTGGCAGAGCAGACAGGTAGTGGTGACACCTGAGTTGTCATAGACAAAATCCAAGCACCCAGTGTGCAAAGTTTTGCTTAGGCCTGGCAAGAGGTTTGTTTTGGTTCAAAGTGTTTTGAATTCTGACTGCCCTGGTCTGGGCCTGGCTCTGAGTTTGGGTTTGGGCCTTGGTCTGGGTTTGGACCTAATTCTGGTTCTCCTTTCTTCTACAGGGAGGAAACTTTGTTACTTGTCTGACTTTGGAATCCCAGAATGGAAACTAGAGACCAGCTTCGATAAGCACCAGAAATAGACAGATTATAATGAACACCCAATGAGACCTGGACTTGGGTCTCCCCTTCCTCAGCCTGTGAGAAGAGGTGCTTAGATAAACACAGCTCTGGAACAGTAGGCAACCCCTTTTCTGTGTCCCTTCCAATCCTTCTGTGGCTGCTGTTATCACAGATGCTGTTGTCACAACGATGTTGACACGCTTTTGACCGAGGGACTCACATTCGCCCTTGGTGCTCATGGATGACATGATAGTTTTGGGTTTGTTTTTGGGAGGACAGTATCCAGTGGGGTTCGGGGGTGTGATTCCAGACTCCTGTTCTCCAGGTTTTTTTCCCCGGTAGTGCCTGGTGGAACCACCAGGTGCTGCATTTGAAATACCAGACACATTAAAAAAAATAGCATATATGGTGTGTTCAGAAAGATGCTCTGTTGTTATTGTTGATTTTTTTTTAGCACAATGGAAAGAAAAACAACCAGTGACAAAGCCATATTCAGTATGAAAAGGACAAGGTACTTCCCTGCCCAGGGCTTTCTCTACAGCCTGGCTGACTCACCCCATGATCTCATCCTCAGCCCAGCTCAGGGACTTGGAGCATCAAACATGGCGGAGTGAAGTGCTTTGCCTGGACTTCCGGTTGAGCTGAACCTGATTCCTGTCCAACATTGGTGGTCCAAGTTTTGAGGGGAAAAGTTTTGAGGAAAGAGGAGAACCCACAGATTTACTTGCCATGGTGGGGTGTCTGTGCATCCTAAGTGCTTAATCACCAGTAGTTAATATTAATCATCATGTTAATTATTGTGATCATGCAATCCCAATCCTGGTTACTCTCTGTTGTGTTTACTGCATTGATTAAAGAGAATTAAATGGGGGATCCAAAGGACACTCATCTTCCCTTTTATCAACACTATGGATGGATTCTTCTGAGCAGGATCTAGCCAAGCCATACTGAAACATAGTTCTCTAATAGAAAGTTGAGATTGCCGTCTACCCACAGGCTTGCCTAATCCCTTCCTTGTCCACCCTCTGTTGAATCAACAGCACTGGGAGGAATTTGAAAGGCATGCTGGCTTAACATTTCTGCCTTTGCCACCAACATTCCCGTTGGCTCTGCTTGTGAGGGTTGAACTGGGCTGTGGACATGAACAACCCAACCACTACTGTCGCTGATCTACCCGTGCCCAGAGGCAGACAGTGCCAAATGACATAAGCAATGTGATTCTAAATTACTCATTTTGGAAATGTGTATGCAAACAAACACCGATTTTCGACCTCGCTGAGGAGACAAGAACATGGAGATCCATGTTCCTGTTGATGTTATCAGTAATTTATCAGATTGAGAAAATTAGTGGGGCTCATTTAGCAATGGCTGAGGAAGGATGGGGCTGGCAAATCTTTATTCCTGCCTGAGCTGAATGAATCACTTTACATCTTTCTCTAATGTCTTGTATCTGCAAGGTTTGCCTGCCTTAGGCTAAGACTCAAAATTTATTTTTGAGACTCTTGTAGGTATAATATGAAGCAACAAGGAGAACCCTGACAAGAAACAGTGGGATGGTGCATGCACCCTCTTTTTTGTATTTGCTTTCTTTGAGGTTCTATTGAGCATTGTTGCTCTTGTGTTTATAGCATCTGAAACCAGTAGGTGGGAAACTTTTGAAAATTTGGGTGTAAACATTGACTAGCATTTTGTGACCACAGTTTGTCCATAATTTATGCTGGAGGAAGAGTTTATTGATAACATACCCCCACTCCTAACTCAGCTCAGCTCAACCAAAAGTAGGCAAATAGGAAAAGTCAAGAATAATAGCTCTGGCCAATTCTCCTTCCCTAAAAAGCTAAAATATAAGCTATTATGAAACATAGTGTGGAGGAATCTCAACAAAAAATGTGGCTCCCACTTCACCCAACTATATGAATTAAAGGTATCTACTCTACCTACACATTATTACATAAATGTGTAATGTATTTATTTGAGAAGATCTATGCACACCTACTTTCATTGCAGCTCTGGGATCAAAAGCCAGGATGTAATAGCAATCCAAGTGTAGGACAACAGATGAGTGGATAAAAAAGTTATGGCATAGGTTCACAATGGATTACTATGTAGCCACTAGATAAAACAAAGGCAGACAATTGGTGGCAACTTGGATGGAATGAGGAGGTCTCATGTTCAGCAAAATAAGCCAGAGGCAGAAAGACAAGTACTGGGAGATCTCACTCATCTGTGGTTTTCAGAGAAAGAGATTGATAGTGTGGATAACATTAATCAATAATAAAACCTCAGATTCTGAAATAGACCTGAGAGGGCCAAGCTGAGGGTGGTGGCAAAGGCAGAGAACTGGCTTACCAGAAAGTCAACATGAAAACATGGGAAGAGTGCCTTATATACATTTGGTGGTACTAAGGAAGGTGACACTATGCACCAAAACCATAACTGTCAATTGATAGGAATGGAAGGAAATGGATAGAAGTTGAACTGGAGGTGAGGGGAAAATCCTGGTCAAGGGCATTTTGCTGTGTGGGTGGTACACCTTGGTCCATTAAAACCCGAAACTTGATCTATTGTAACATCTGCTACCTAAACTACAATAAAAAGTCAAAAATATGTAAAAACACATTATTCTTCTTCTAGCCCTTTCAATATGGGCTCTAAATTACCCTCATAGTTGCGCTCAGCTAAAGGCAGAGGAACTTTTCATCCAATCTAGAGCCAAAATCAAAGAGACATGAGAGTGATGTTTTCTCTGCTTGAAGAAAGAGAACAGAGTCTTGGGGCCCATTGTTGTTTCAACATTAAGTAGGCATTTATTAAAGTGAGAGATTAAATATAGTGTTTCTGCAGTTTTTAGTAGTGGAAGCAAGAAATGCATTCATGCAAGACAACCCAGACGGGGGAAGTTGTGTGGTGGTTCTTTTTCTGTTATTAATTGTGCAGTTTTATGATGATATAGATATAAAACTCCTTTGCATTCCTCCAAACTTTAAGTCTGAGAAGCTCTTTGGAAATTGGCTGACCATTCCATGGACTCCTAGTATCTCAGCTACAAAATCAGAAAGGAAGAAGTGATGAAAGACAAGATTGCAGAAAATAACCCAGTGGGGAGTCGGGCAGTGGCACTGGAGGTAAGGTGCCTGCCTTGCCTGTGCTAGCCTAGGACGAACCTCGGTTCGATCCCCTGGTTTCCCATATGGTCCCCCAAGCCAGGAACGACTTCTGAGCACATAGCCAGGAGTAACCCCTGAGTGTCACCGGGTGTGGCCCAAAAACCAAAAAAAAAAAGAAAAAAAGAAAATAACCCAGTGTGCTTACCCAAACAAAGCACAGGAATTTTGCTTCTTGGGGGCTCAAAATCTTGCGACAGGTTTTGAGTTAGCCAATCATGACCCCAGTGGGGATGGCTGCTGTGGATGATGTTTCCTTGTGATTTGAGGTCACTTAAGCAGCAGTGACAAAGTGTGTCTTTAAAACAGAGCATGTCCAGGAAACATTCCTGGAACTGTTTTTCTCTTTTTTTGGAGAAAGTCATGTCTTCACATCTCTTGGTAGGTTCGAAACATATGGGATGCCAGGGATTGAACATGGATTTGCTGTGTGCAACCTGGGTTGGCTGTTGTGCTAGCTCTCACTCCATCCCTGGGCCTGTTTTTCTCTTGAGTCTCTTTTGGATCCTAACTTCCTTGGACTACAAACAGAAAGGATTCAACCAGAATAACACTGACAAAGAAGATTTGGTGATACAAGACTGTGTTCTGACTGAGTTTCTAACTCTCTGATCCACTGAGTCCAACATTACGACTCTGCATACACTGTATCTCTTCTATTTTTACCTTCTGTTGTACCTGATAGCTCTAGAAAGGGCAGAAGGCATTTGCAGCTGGCAAATGAGCACCTCTCCCAGACATAGGCTTGAGATGATGTTTTAAAGCAAAGGATAGAATTAGTTCCACACAGGAGAGAATGTACCAAATCAGCATGAGTATTATGTTTCTGTGGGCCTTGGCCAGGTTACTGGCAATCACTCATTGGGATCTGGGTTTAGTGCTCAACTGGTCTACCTGGTACTCACTTTATCATTGCTCTGTGAAGTTCAACTGTGACTTTTTTTTTTGTTTTTTTGGGTCACACCCGGTGACACTCAGGGGTTACTCCTGGCTATTCGCTCAGAAGTCGCTCCTGGCAGGCACAGGGAACCATATGGGGAACCAGGGGATCGAACCGCTGTCTGTCCTAGGTTAGCGCAGGCACCTTATCTCCAGAGCCACCACCCGGCCCCCTAACTGTGACTTTTCAATCTTGTTCTAAATGAAGACTCTGATGGAGGGGTACATAGGGTCCTCTTAGCTGCTTCTTTAAGTTTGGACAAATCCAAGTCTTTCTCTCTTTGTGCAATTTTAGCAAATTTCTCTAAAGCTCATGTCTTGGAGTTTCTGGTGAGAAATCCCCAGCTTTCTATCCTTGAAGAATGTTTTAGATCATCTGAGTCAAGTTTTATTAGCAAATTCAGTGTTTTTTCCCCCAAAGTCCAAATGAGCTGCCTGGAGACAGCCTAAAGGGGTGGGGATTAGGCTGTGCTTGCAGGAGGCCCAGGTTCTATTCTGGCAATGCTTGGTCTCCAGAGTATCACCGCTGAGAACAACCCTCAAGTCATAAGCTAGGAGCACTTCTGGCTGTTTCCCCAAATCCAAATCCAAATAAGGAATGATTCTATGAAAGACAGCTGCTAGGGGAAATTGTACCAAAATGTTTGTGAGTCGCACCACAATAGGCAAACACGAAGTCAAAGCACTCGAATAGGACTTTTCAAGATCCCAAAATCATGGAGGGCTAGAGTCTTCCTGCAGGGTCCTTTTAGCAACTATTGCTGAAAATAGATTGGAGGGCTGGGGGTGAGAAGGGTCCACCTCATTAAAAGTTCCACTGCCAATCCCATTGTTCACTCTGCCTCTCCCATTTATGGGGCTGATGTCACCCAAGAGATGAGAGAGAAGTTTTCGTGGCTCGGTTTCAAAAGCCCAACACCTCTGGGTTAGTCACTCACTTAATAACAACACGGGAACTGTTAATGCCATACCAAGCTGGTTGGAACTGGAATTACAACCGGGCAGCAGTGGGGTGAGCCCTAGGGAAAAGAGCACAAACATTTACTTCCAGCTGGTCTGAAAAAGCAGGAGGGAGAGTCCAGAGCAGACAACCCATGAACTAGGAAATGCCTAATGCTAGCCTATTCTTTGGGTGCCCCTGTAATTCCCTCTGCCGCATAGTTCCTGATTTGTCTGTACTACTGAGACCATTCTTCCCACACCTGGCTTGGGAACCAGCACAATTTCTTTTTGATTTTTCTCCCTTATTTGCATTTGTGCTGATGGTGGCATTCTGCCTGGGTCTGGCTAGAGGCGAAGCCATAAACACTTCAACTTTCTTTCAACCCTCTCCTGTTCTCTGCCCCTCCCCAGCCAACACTTACTCCTTCCCTCCCTGATGGGCTCTGGGTGAGACTTGTTCATCTGTGTCTTCAGTGTGGCTTTTGAAAACGTCAATGAGAACATAAAGGTTAAAGACAGTCTTAGTTTTTTGCAGCTCCCAAAGGTCATTCTAGCTTGACTCTCGGCTAGCTTCTTTCTGATTTAGTTGCTGCAAGTCCTGTATATTTGATGTTTTTGCAGCTGGATGGCTTCGATACAGGCTCCGAATCACTTGTTGGCATTTCTGAGCCAACTCTTTGTTTTTATAGGTGTGGAGACGTGTTATCGTAGATATTTTGGCATTTACCGGAGAGTCAATGTTGTTGCCTCAGAGAAAGAGTTCAGCTCCTTTTTCTTTTCTCGTCTTCTGCTTTCTCAAAAGCAAAGCAATGGTTCACTTGACAGGTGTTCTGGGTGTCTGTATTAAGGCTCTGGCTGGATGTCTGTTGCTTGAGGTCACTCTGGAAATCAAATGTTCCAGGATGTGTGATCAAATTCCACTTTCCCTTCTCCTCTGGTTTGCTGATTGGTTGCTACCAACTCAACTTCATTGTTCCGACTTTCTTTTCTTTTGGTTCAGTGGGAGAAACCATCCTATTGGTCTAGCCCACTGAATTTCAGCAGAGACCTCCTAATCCTAATTTGCCAGGGTCACTCCTGTGGGAATGTGGGGATGAAGAAGGGGCTAAGAATCTAGATTTGAAAAGGCTACCAGTTTCTCCTGAGATCAGTGAGTGCTCCTTGGGAGAGGCTGTAGGAAGGAGAGCAGATGGAGGAGTGGCCTGGACCCCTCCTCTAGATGGAGAGAAAACAGGTGGGGTGCAGTACATCAGTGAGTCATGCCAAGGCGAGATGAATCTTGAATTGTACCAGTTACTTTTGGGCTACACCAAAAGACCTAGTTCGTCTGTGTCAAAACAATGCACCTAGCCAGATAGGCATAGAGCCATTTCCCACAGTGTCAAGGTTGGGCCAAAACATGGATGTTTAGGGTGCCAAGAGAGATGCTTAGGACCTAGTGGAAGCTTCTGGAACACATGGGAGATGATTCTGGAAAGGTATAAAGTACCATCAAGTGGGACTAAGGCACAGCTGGAACAGATGCACTGAAAGAGGGAGATGTAAGGTTGGGAGTGAGTGGGGGACAATGGAGGATGCAGCTAGCTCAGGGGATCCTCCTGTAGTTTGTATTGGCCATGGAAGCCAGGGGTCCCCTTGAGGACTGGAGCTATTTATCCTCTCCAGACTCACCTTACACAAGGCAGGTTTCCTTAGGAGCTCTGTACCGAATGGAAGGGAGATAGAAGCCAAGAGCTGAATCATGGTTTGCGCTGGCTCCTCAGAGAAGGAGAATACCCCAACTTCCATGTATGAGCAGAGATGAAAGGACAAAAAGAAAGAGCTGGCCACAGACACTCACTCAGTCCCAGGCCAAATGGAGTCAAGTCTGGGACCAATGAGACCAATTGGAAATAACTCACTGAGCTGGGTACAATAGTTGACATTTAGGCAGTGCTCCTCATTTGCTGCTGTTAGTATAGGACTCTTCGACATACTTCACATGCACTCATTTCTTTCCTAAAACAGTATTAAGAGTAACGCTAGAGAGTGTGTGTTTGTGTGTGGGGGCAGTCCAGAGAGGTGTCAAGGATTGTCCTCTATATGTGTTGCTTGTTGGGAGCCATGTTGTTTTGGGAGTTGAGTACATTTTTTTTGTTTTAGCTTTTATTTTAGGCATCATGACTTGCAATATTGACAATGGCGGGTTTTATGCAGAAACATTATCACCACACATACCCTCTACCAGAGTGCCAGTTTCCTTCCCTGTCTCAGTGTCACCCTATTCTATCCTTCATCCCCATTCAGGACATGCTTCTTATGAAAAGGTCCATTCTCAGTTATAGAAACTTCTAGTATTTGATGTTTTTTGAGTTACATTATACACTACATATAAAAGGGACTATTCTGTGCCTATTCTCCTTTTGACAAACTTCATTCAGCATGATGCTCTCCAGATTCAGTCATAAAGCAGCAAATTATATGATTTTGCTTCCTATCCTCTTTTTCTTTCATTTTCTCTTTTCTTTTTTGGTTTTTGGTTCATACCTGACTGTGCTCAGAGCTTACTCCTCAATTTGTGTTCAAGAATCTTTCCTGGGGCCGGCATGGTGGCGCTAGAGGTAAGGTGTCTGCTTTGTCAGCGCTAGCCTAGGATGGACCATGGTTCGATCTCCCGGCATCCCATATGGTCCTCCAAGCCAGGAGTGACTTCTGAGTGCATAGCCAGGAGTAACCCCTGAGCATTACCGGGTGTGGCCCAAAAACCAAAAACCAAAAAAGAATCTTTCCTAGCAGACTCAGAAAACCACACGAGATTCTTGAGTTGACTTCATACAAAGTAATCATCCTATCTACTATACTATCACTTCAGCCCCCAGTTGCTCCCTTACTTAATGCTGAGTCATATTCCATAGTGTCTATGGATCCCAGTTGCTTTCCACGGGTGGCGAACAAGTTCGACACAAAGAGCCAAAATTTTAAACTGTGAGAGTCAGAGAGCCACACCATGCAGTGACCTGCCAAAATAGACAAACATTCACACAAAAGCATATAATTTTAGCAATAATATATTAAACACATATTGCATTTTGTCATTTTGAGTGAGGGTAAAAATCCTGTTTACTACCCCTGCTTTATACAGTCATTTGATCTCGGACACTTGGGCTGTTTCCAAGACACTTGTATGCTCTTGTGAACCCTGACATCACCTCCTGAAGGATGTCAAAGAAAAGCTAGCAAGTTGCCCATGGGAGTCAGCCTTGAAGAAAGGAGGGGTTATGGCAGGAAGTGACCTCTGGTTCAGGGTCAGCTATGATGTGGGGGATAATCCAGAGAAAGAAGGGGTTTAGGGTGAGCAAAGGAAACTGGTCTTCTTAGCTCATGCACTGTAAAAGGTTTGGGGGTCAAAAAGAGTTATCATGGGACTTAGGATTGTTGCATGGAACTCTGGCATTACATGGTACTTCCACATTTTTGGGCCCTGAGGTCTTCATTGTTCCCAGCACCAAGGACTCTAAACATTTCACTCCCTGAGTCCTCTCTTCACTGAGCTCACTGGCCAGTAGACTAACAGTGACCATTGTAGCCCAGAGCCCTTTGTACATTGCTTGGGAGACCCCAAGGACAGGTTGGGGTATTCCTCCCATGCTGATGAGGAAGGACAACCAGTAAGGGGAAAATGCAGATTGTTCAGTACCAGGAGAAATGATGAGCCCAGTTCCAGCATTTTACATGGTCACCTAGGCAGCAAGTCTGGCTGAAGATGTCCCCTCCCTTTGGGATAGATGGTCCTTCCAAAAGCTGTTCCTTGCTTGGCCTTGGGCAAGGTTCTTCAGTGCTAAGCAGGTGCCTCAGTTTCCCCCTCTGCAAAATGGGGGCTAATAATACTTAATTACTTCACCATGCTGAGGTAAGGATTAATTAGTTGGTGTTTGTGAGCGGCTTTGAAGCCCCAAAATTCTACAACAGAGCTCAGCATTATTATTAATAATACATTTCAGTGGCGTTAATAACGGCAGGGCCAGCCTGAAAGTTTCATCAGCTGAGCTGCTTTTCAGTTTCCCTCATTAGAAAGGGAGAAAGAGAATGGTGCTGGCAGAGAGCTGGGGACCCATAACGGCCACAAAAGGCTGCCCAATGGGGGAAAACATGGGGGGCAGGAGCTTACTGAGAGTCTGCAGAGCCTGGGCTCTTGCCTTCTGGACTCCTTAATTCTTAATGGATCCCAGTTGATGCTCTGCCTAGCGGTATTCTCTGGCCCCTCTATTCTCCACCTTTGTGTGTAAATCTTGTGTGTGAGCTTGAACTCACTTGTCAGATCCCTACCTCACTCTCCTTTTCCTTCCAGTTGATTGAGAAGTGCTTTTGGCTCACTAAATGACGAACCCCCAAAGGTGCTGAAACAAACTCCCCACATGAGGTCATTACCATCTTTAGGCAGAGGAAAGTACGTGGAAATGCCTGCTTTGCTGAGCAGGGGCATTGCAATGGCGGGAGCTTAGGGTTGAGCCAATCACAAGAGAGCAAGAGAGTCGCTTCCTGTATTGTTCACTCAGCTGGTGTTGGCATCATTTTGCTCAGAGAGATACCCAAGTGGCAAGTAAGATGCTTTCAGCGTTGGAGGTGCCCTGTGGTCAGTTCCCCAAACTCTGGGACTCCCTGAGCAGTGAGTTCACTTGGCAGTGAGGAGTGAGGACTGACCCCAAACCCAAATGGAGCCTGGTTGGGGAACTTTGCAGGCAAAGTGGCCAGACCCTCCCCCCAGCTGGGGAGCCCAATCTGTTCCCTAAGGCATGGGCAGCTTTTAGAATCCAGCTGGGCTTCAGTACCCCTGGTAGACACACTCTGAGGGGACAAGTCAGTGGTGGCCTCTTCCTGTGGGACCCAACAAGGGAGCCTTCAAAAGTCAGGAGTGTGGCTGGCAAGCTCAAGTCAGGTCCTAACCTTGTTTTAGCACTGCCTGGTCCCTGAGGGCACCTCTGAGGTACCACTAGTGATCCCTGAGCCACTAAATATATTAGAAACAAAACCAACCCCCAGATTCTTAAATATGGAAAGCTGAAAGCCCAGGGCAGACAAGGACTTGTCTGGGGCATGACTGTTCCATGGTCATTGTCATCAGGATACTTTGTGATGACCCCCCAGTTTGTCTTTCCATTCTCCCAGACACTCTGATGCTGATAAGGGTCAACCATGCTCAAGTTGGTCTCAACCTAAGATACTTAAGGCTGGTATGAGGCCAGAAATCAGGAAACTCATCAATTGTTGGGCAAATCGATTTGGTTCACACAGTTGCTGCCCATGGGCTCTACTCAGACTTTGGGAAATGAAATGAGTTTGGAGTTTGGGGTCCTGAAATAGATGGTGGGCGACACTGATTTTTTTCCTCACTGTGAAGTGCTAGGATAATGCATTTTTATTTTTAAATGTGGGAGTAGGAAGATACCAACTTAGATACCAATATGTACCTGAAGACAC
>PVKC010007193.1:0-29850 GCA_004027635.1 Crocidura indochinensis
ATGCTTTTTAATCAACTTTGATAATCCAGTGGTAAAATATAACTTTGCATTAAGTTTATAAAATTTAAATTAATAATATATGTATTAATTTCATTAAGTAAAAACTGGTAAATAGTAAGAGTCTATATTTTTACTAATAACTAAGACATGATGTGGTAGCTTGACAATTGGGCATAATATTAGGTTTCTGGGGGCCGGGCGGTGGTGCTGGAGGTAAGGTGCCTGCGCTAACCTAGGACGGACTGCCATTCGATCCCCCGGTTCCCCATATGGTCCCCCGTGCCTGCCAGGAGCGACTTCTGAGCGAATAGCCAGGAATAACCCCTGAGCGTCACCGGGTGTGGCCCAAAAATCCCCCAAAAAATGAAAAAAAAAATATTAGGTTTCTATAGATTCTTTAATAGCATTTTTTTCACTTATAAAGTAAAAATAACAGCTCCTAAAGAAATGAGAAATAGTGAGAGAGACAGAGGGAGAAAGAGAAAGAGAGAGAGACAGAGTGAGAGAGAGACACACAGAGAGAGACAGAGAGAGAGGGAGAGAGAGATAGGCAGAGTAAAATTAAATGGAAGACTCTGGGATGTTATAAAGCCAGACGTGATAAACAATCAAAATGATAGTCTATTTTAAGTAACTGTCTATTGTCTATCTATCTCTTTCTAACACTATTAATGTTCTAGATGTAATAAATAGTAGGGTAAGGGATGTGTGGTCCCTCCCTTCTGACTTTCCCAAGGCCAAACACACAGACAGAAATAGACAGAGCAGACAAAACATGCTTACACACACTCACCAACTTTTCTAGTTACAAAGTTAAGGCATAAAATTAGGAGACAGTCACTCTATATAGATTGCCCAAGTTCTTGAGAACCAGTATCAATATATTTCTTGCATTAATTAATTAATTTATTTTTATTTTTGGTTGTTTTGGGCCATACCTGGTGACACTCAGGGGTTATTTCTGGTTCTGTGCTCAGAAATCACTCCTGACTTGAGGAACCATATGGTATTTAACCGAAGTCTGTCCTAGGTTAACTGCTTTCAAGGCAAATGCCCTGCCGGTGTGCCCCTGCTCTGGCCCCTTGATTTTATTATTTAATCAAATTAGTTTAAGTTAGATCATTTTCAGAGTAGGCAGAGAGATTGAAAAGGATCTTGTACAGGGACCCAGGAGATAGCATGGAGGTAAGGCGTTTGCCTTTCATGCAAAAGGTCATTGGTTCGAATCCCAGTGCCCAATATGGTCCCCCGTGCCTGCCAGGAGCAATTTCTGAGCATGGAGCCACGAGTAACCCCTGAGCACTGCCGGGTGTGACCCAAAAACGAAAAAAAAAAGGGGGGGGGTCTTGTACAGCCTATAGAGTAAAACACTATCTGAAATTTAAATAAGCTCAAAGGTCTTTGAGAAAGCTTTTGTGATGCAAAATTCTAGGTCTAGAGTCCACCTGATACCTGAAAGTGAAGTCTAGGATGCAGAACTGAAGGATAAACTGAAGGACCTTAAGAATGCAAGAATAATTTACCATAAATTCAAAGTTTTTCCTTAGTTAGGATTTGATTACCCACTTATGTAAAATATTCTTGACAAAGTTAATTATGAAAAATATGGACACAAAATTTCCTCAAAGAATCAGTCTGGGATTTTTCCACCATGGAACAATTTGTTTCTTTTGGGAGTGAACTTCTCTTTCTTTCCCCTCCTGTACCAAATAAAATTATTTAACATCACTACTTCTCTTCCCCTAAAATTATTTTCTCCGAGGGATGACAAAGAACCTTAAACACCTAAGCAGAATTTCAGATTAAATTTCCATTCCTGAAAAAACAATTCCTTACTATTCCCTGAGTACCTGACCCTCACACAAGAGAAATCTGGCGAAGGGATTATTTTCCATATCAGGTAGAACAAGTGTTAGTTGGGTTTATTTCCCAAATGAAGCATGAGCCTGCTAAAATGTAATTTTTGTTTCTTGAATCTGCTCAAAGTAGATTACCTTCAGTCCTAAAGTTCTAGGGATACTTCTCCAGGTGACTGTGGAGGATAGAGAAGAAACAGTAGATGTCATTTACAAAGCTGCTTTCTCTGTTCTCACACTTTACATAAGTTACCAAAACCAATCTTTATTTCCTTATGCTTCCAATCTTTCGAGACCAGAGGCAATAACCTGCCCACAGTGACATCACCATCTTATAAGAACATTACTAATATGTGTTATGTAAATAAGATCAAAATTCATAACGAAGGCACACTTTTTACCCACCACAACGCAATGTTGCAAGACATAAAGTAAATATTTGCTACATAAATAAGATAAAAAAAATTATCTGACTTGTTTCTTTTTTGTTTTGGGGGCAATGCCCAGCTGTGCTCAGGGGTTTCTCTTGGCTCTGCACTAAGAAATTGCTCTTGGCAGGCTCTGGGGACCATCTGGTATGCTGAGAATAGAACCCAGGTACATCTTGTGTTGACCTGTGCAAGGCAAATGCCCTACCGCTATGCTATGTCTCTGACTTGTATTTTAATATATATATATATATATATATATACACATATATAATCAAAACTTCCATCCATGAATTTTGTTTTTTATTATTTTTAATTCATCCTGCTACAAATAACCTTAGCATTATTTAAAAAGACATAACTTTAAAGCACTCACAAAACTGACCACAAATGTCAAACTTTCATTATTTTATCATTTACAATTATCTAAAAACCTTACAAATTCTATTTAAAATAACACCTCAGTCTCATAAAAGATCTGAAATTTCAACACAAATCTACTTGATTTTCTCAAACTCTATATAGCAAGGATGCCCTTCAAAAGCAGATGTTTTATAATATCAAAAAGCTTATGGGGTGATCAGAAATTGTTCGTACTATTTGCGTGTGTATGTGTATGTGATTTTTAAACCATTTTATATACATTAGTGCTAGTACAAAAATTTTCAACCAGGATCAATAAGAATTAATATATATATATAGAACATATACATAATATATAGATAATATAGATCTCCAGGTAAACATTAAGTCTTTGACTAATCAATTCTTTCGGTTCCTCAGTTGGCCTAACAACACAACAATATGAATGGACAGGGATGAGACTAAAGTGCTAAGATAAGATAATTTTGAGCTCCAAATAACTAAAATAATTTATAAATTATTCCACATCTATAACATTTCTATCTTTAGCTCTAGCTCTAAACCTAATATATGTGAATATCTGTACCTACGGATATTATGTTTGTATATAACTATATTTAGAGAGAGAAAACATTGCTATTAAGAGAAATATAAAGACTTGAGTGCTAAAGAAAAAAAGAACACCACGCAATTAAAAGTTTCTCATGTCTGCTCATTAATTTCTGCATTCATTAAATAAACACATTAAAGTTTCTTTTGTCTACTGAGAATATGACAGAAGTAAATGTCTATGAGAGACCATGTACAAATAATGAGACAATGTCAGAAAATGGCAATATGATATGATCAACATTACCATGACATTCATCAGATCTGTTGCCAACAAAGAAATGAATCACAAAGTCCAGTCTGAGTGATCAGGATAAATTTTAAGGAAGGGTTTTCATCAAATCTAACTGAATGGAATGAGCAAAAGTGACACGAACAGTTAGACTAACAATTTTCCAATCCTGATTTGATCATTACTTATTTTGGGAAATACACTCTTGTTCTCTGAATCCAGAATCATCTTACCTAATCTTTCATTTTTTTTGTTTTGTTTTTCGGGTCATACTGGTGATGCCCAGGGGTTACTTCTGGCTATTCCCTAAGAAATAACTTCTAGCTTGGGGTACAATATGGAATTCCGAGATTTGAACCACTGACAGTAGTGGATCGGTTGCATGCATACTACTGTGCTATCACTCCAGCCCCATCTTACCTAATCTTTTATATGAGAAATATGGAGCCAGATAAATCTAAAGCACCTATCACAATGGCAGTGAATAGTTTATACAAAAACAACATGATATTTGTTTTTTCTATCCATTAAAAGAGTAAACATTAAGGAGCACTGGTTTTCTTTGACTAATGCATTGTCCTTTCAAATTGGAAATAGGATAATGAGTAAGCAGAGCATTTACTCTTTGTCTTTTTCATTGCTAAAATTTACCTTTTTAACTTTAAATACAATAATGAGAACACATATGACAATAACACCAGATAACTCACTCAACACTTAATATCGGTATATTTTGTTACATAAAATATATTTATAGTATGTTTTCTCTTTTGATATAGGTACTGTGTGTTGTTCCTATTTTCCATTTAACAAAATTTGACATAGTTTAAAAGTATGCTTAAATCACTGAATAGCCAAATTATGAAATTATAAATAAATTTATGTTTTTGATTTACAGGATTTATTTCTTTAGTCTCATCTCTGTATACTATACTCAACTATGACAAGATGTGAATATTATTTATTACAAAATCCCACAAAGTAAAAATAAAAGTCTAAAAACAGAATCCTGGGAGCACCAACATGAAGAATCTGTGAAAAAAGATGAACCCTTGAAATAAACCAAAATAATGTTTCCTTCATTGTTTTAGTGCAGCTATTGGTTGCCATCGAAATACATGATGTATTATTTTGTTTTCAAAATGAACAATAGTTTTATTCAAATATATAATCTGAAATTTTCATGCAATATAAGAAATCTGAATCCATTCTCATCTTCATAAATAATTTTTAGGGGCCGGAGAGATATCACAGTGGAGAAGGCCTTTGTCTTGCATGCAGCCAACTCAAGTTCAATCATCAGTATCCTATCTAGTCCCTAAGTATGCCACCAGGGTAATTCCTGTGTGCAGAACCAGGAATTAACCACAAGCACTACCAGCCATGGTTCCAAAACAAAACAAACAAAACAATACAAAAGAAAAAGTTCTAATAATTTCAAACTACACCTAATGGCAAACAAACAAGAAACCTCTTTATACACTCTATTGACTCAACAAACTGTTAAGATAACCACAAAGCCTAATATAATTGCAAGTATTGGTAATTCTCATCTTTTCTTACCACTAAATGTTTACCAAGGAAAAGTAATTCAGATGTGATGAGCAGTCCTCTTGTGATATTATCTTGTAATCTTAATTTTAAGAACTTGTTATCTTAATTTTATGATTACAGTTAACTTATTGGTCAGCCCAGGAGCAAAGTTGGCTTTGACAAGGAAAGAGTATAGATAATTAGGCAAGTAGAGCCCTAACTGCTATACATGATGCCTCTATATACTTGGTACTTTAAGAATTTCATGACAAGGTCCACATTGTCATGTTGAGTTTTCAATTGATTAGCTCCATGGGGGGAAATATCCCAGTTAATTTTTTCTTGAGAGGTAATAAAGAAAATGTTAATAATAAACAGTATTAGATGGTTTGAAGAGGGGGAATTTAGAGCTATAAAATATATCATAAAGTAGAAATAAATAAATTATTTTGTGACCTACAAATAATTTGTCCAAATAGACCACAGTCAATCTTGAAAATTTTGAACCTATGTTATTGTATGATCATAACAATGAGAGAAAAGAGGAGAGCTAGGAATAAAATTACCAAGTAAACTTCATTCTTGAAATCTTATGCAATTATATGGATTCTTGCCTAAAGAGAAATGCTGCACATTTGTATGTTGTCAGTTTTACATACTGCATCCAAAAATATGCTCTGTCTCTGAGGAACACATGTAATAAAGCTGGAAGGTTTTGGTAATTAACCCTAGAGTAATTATGTTCACACTGAGCAAACCACTCTGGAGTTGGCATGTGGCTTTGCTGCCAAGTACCATATTATAATAAGGTTGGAAGAGCAATTTCTAACATTTTGCCCATGGTGGATAAGCCTTTAATGGAGCCAAAAGCCAGTTATTAACAGAGCTATACAAACCAGATCAAGGTAAGTGAAAACTCACAAAGCTCTATATCAAACACTGATTTAATCATATATGAGTGTTACAAGTAAGTCACCAAACTACATCACAAATCAAAGAAGCTGAGAAATTAAAGAGACCTAAGAGGTCATGAAGACTAGCCTCTGCCTAATGTGATATTCCTTTAAAAACATCTCTGACAGACAACTGAATAATTTCTATTTAAACACCTTCTGGGAACTATTGGTTATAATTAAGAACACAAGCTTGAAGTCAGATTGGGGCTAATGTTTCTCTCTGGCACTTATTTCAGCCTAAACAAAGTTTAGCATTAGTTTCCCCTTATACTATAAATTTATAAATTCAGATAAATTTATATACCACAGTATTGTTTTGATCAAATAAGAGCACATTAGTTTTTTTCCCTACCTCCTTTGTTGTCAGGGAATTTACATTAATTTATAATATTCTACTAGATACAAATCTATAATTGGTTTCCTTAAAAATACTTTCTTATTAGTCCACATATCTTTTCTTAGTATCTCACAAGTTATGGTTATTTTCTTTATTGATAGATTCTTCCACAAGGGAAAATATTCCTAGAACCCTTGAGAGATAATCCAGTTTATTTTAAGTAAGTGTGAGATGACAACTTCTTGTAAGAAAAAAATTTTTCCCAAAGCGATATCATTATCTTCCCTTGATATAGTTAAATGTCATGGCCAATGAAATTAATTTTCTTGACCTATGGCCTTTAAATATACAATAAGATAATTAGATTTTATGATTACATATTAGGTATTTTATGTTTACTGTTTACCAAAACCATGTTTATGTCATCTAACTTTGAGATTCTTTGTTTCTTAAGTTTCTTTGAACATTCAGGAGTATAAAAGTGCTTCATAAATATGTATAACTGAATTCAATGCAGTATTTCAGATGAATGCTCACCACAAGTAACATCATAATATATCATAATAACCTGGCATCTATTTCTATGCTATACATACATCTCTATAACAGGTAACAGTTGAATTAATTTGTGGAGTGCTTATATTAAATAGGCCATTAATTATGTTTTACTTTATAAAAGTGTTTAGTTTTTCTCATTTGGATGTTAGACTGCAGATTTATTGACATTATTATTCCATACATGTTTAACACCTGGGGACTAAAATGACCTATCTGTGACTTTGGGCTAGTACCCTTGTCAATGCAATTTTGAAGGATTAAGTAATATAAATATATATTTATATAATCCAACTATAAATATAGTTATATCACTATATATTTTTATTTTTATAACTATGATAGGTTTTGTGATTTTTGTTTTGTTTTATTTTGCTTTGTTTTTGTTTGGGGGCCAAACCTGGTGACACTCAGAGGTTACTCCTGGCTATGTGCTTAGAAGTCGCTCCTGGCTTGGGGGCCCATATGGGATGCCAGGGGATCGAACCGTGGTCTGTCCTAGGCTAGCGCTGACAAGCAGACACCTTATCTCTAGCGCCACCGTGCTGACCCCTATTTGTTTATTTATGTATAAAAATCTTATAGCTATTAAACACTAGGAATTTAACAAGTGTTATTTGCTTTATATATGTCAAGACCTTTCCATTCATTCCCATGTTTATCTGTAAAATCAGTGCAGATATCAAGTATTATCTCTGACCTGGTTGGAATCATTTCACATAGAACTGAAGCCAGTCACATGACTAGGATATGATTCTCTGGAAGAAACACATATTACAATAATATAGACATAATTTTTAATTCTCTAGGAAAGAGCTTGAAACACTAGAATTGAGCAAGTGACATGATTTCAGGGACTATTTATACTGTAAGTATTTTTTGAAGTATTTGTAGGAAAGACTACCTACTTCTCTTAGTAGCTTACCCAAAACTCTGGAAAATTCTGCAGGATTCTTAGTGTGTACTTAACTGACTCAATTCAATGCTCTATTTTGTACCATACTTCAGAAGTTATCTTTTAATTTTTATTTGGCCTCTCACACACAAAGTTTTTATCTGCTCTTGTTTTTTTGTATGTCTGTGGATCCATGTCTTCTAAGCAAGTGTTTTGAATCTTCATTCTTAAGTTAATTTTTTTTTCTGTTTACCCAACCTCTGTAATACTTAGGGATATAAAAGTTCAAAGTATAATAGTGGCTATTAAAGTGGAGGTATGAAGTTAAAGTTGATATTGGATACCTGGTGGCTTGATAGAAAGAGTTTGAGACAATGAATGATCTATTATTTTATAATTTCTTGTAATAATTTTTCATGATTATAGCATCTATTGAAAACAATACTCAGAAAAGTAGATTCTAGAAACAAACTTCTGAACAGCATTCATTGGGGTTTATTTTAATATGATTATTGATATACTAGATAATTGAGCACTTACTATATGGACATGCACACTAATTTAGATTACACTCTAAAGTCTGTATAGAAAATTACTGTGATCATATAAAGTAACAGCTAAATCCTATGTTGTTTACAACTTCCAAAGAAAACTGGAAGTATTTTATCTGAGATGGTAGTCTCCTGAGTTTATGAATTTAATTAAAAATTTTATATGATAAATCTGGAAGAATGAATCACAATTTTATCAGTGTTCTGCTTTCAAAATATGTGTAGCTAGTAAGAAAGGTCAGCCTTGTTATCCATTTTTTTAAATCAGTAGCTCATTTATACTCTTATGAGTATAAATAGCAAGTCTGAAAAAATTACTTTCTTATATTTTGTTATTTTTTCTTTCTATATAATTAAATACAGTTTAGGTAAGGTGATTGAACAGGGAGTGTAAAATCACCCATGCACAGTATTTCCAATCTGACTGAGCAAGGCGAAGCAGAGTCACCACACAAAAAAAACCCAAATCAAGCTGAGAGTGAAACACGTGTAGTCTGGCAATCTTCTACCTAATATTAAAAGCAAACTGTTTGCCAGAACTGTCATTTTTTTATGAGTACATAGATCACCCACGGGGATAGTAAGGACAGAGTAAAGACAGAAAGATAAGGCTATCCTGAGCAGTCCTACCCAAGTTTACATGTAAGACAATCTCTGTTTTGCCATAAAACCAAGTTTTAAACAAATGAATAGAAAGGAACCAGAGATGATCTTTGTTTTGGGTAAAACAAGGTGTAATCTAAGAACTCCCCCTTTTTTGTATTCAAACAATTGAGAGGGGTATATAAATTGTGTTCTATTATTTTCTGTAATAGGCAGGAACCCCTGAACAGAACATAAAAAGTGACTTTTATTTTGAATAGGCACAGTAAAAGCTGGTAAAATTAAACAACAACAACAACAACAACAACTTTAAGCATTAAGTAAGGTTGTGAGGAAACTAAGCCAGGTACTGTTGTAGCTAATTCCTAGTAACCACTGCTAGTGAGGATAGACTTGGCTATAAAAGTGTCATAGGAGATACTAATCTTAAAGCAATCAGCTTTTTATATATCTTTATACACACCAGATGCAAGAGGTTTTGAAAGCAGCTTCTCTTCCGATGGGATTTGGCTGGGAATGTTTTTTACATCTTTACATTTGTGGTAGACTGTTGAGGTCTCTTGGGATTTAAAGGCCTTTGCTACCTGGCTCAGAATCTGGGTGGGCAGAGCCACTCATCTCCTTGCAGTTTGAACTCCCCCAGTGGGGCTGTCTCTTTGACTTCTATTCCATCAGTGACCTCAATAAGCTGCTGCAGGTTGGGGGGCCAAGGTCTTTCTACAAAGGGCCTTTGTTAAAAGAAATTTGGCTGGAGTAGGCATGTGGAATGCTGCCTAGAGTCTTTAGCTCTCTCATCTTCACTGACTGCTTCTGTCCTGCCTAAGGGGACCTCTACTACCATAGGTTGAGCTGAGGCAGTTGAGCTGAGCTGAGCTGAGGGATGAATCGACAGAATCTATGTCAATTGGTCAATTGGGAGCAGATCCAGAGACATTAGTAGTTTTTGGACATCTCTGTCTTTTCACTATCTCAAACTCTACAGTCTCTCCATCTAATGGCCACACAGAATCTTCCTGGGATTGCTTCTCTTAATATCCGATAAACAAAGGTATCATCTTTAGTGTCAGATAAATCATAACAGTTCTGGACATTGAACCATTTGACAGTGCCCAGGATTTGGATTGACTCAGGGCTTGGGACATAGGAGTATCGGTATTTCTGGTTTAGATGTTTTCAGACTTTGAGTCTGCAGAGATGGTAGTTGACTTATCACCCTTGGTAAGAAATGGGATTATCTCTGGTTTAGTGCCAGTAGTAAACAAAAATTGTCAGCTCTAGAAAGGCATTTATATTGAGAACTAATCACCAATGGAAGACATCCTCCTCTCTTGATGCATGTGAAAGAGAGAATCTCTAGGGAGCCTGGCACTTACTTTCCAGAGAAAGAAATGTACATAGATTGACCAGAACAACAGGAAGCCATTCAGAACAGAGGCCATGTGCACCAATATTCCAGTGAAAGGAATGACACATTCAGTTCAGCTCAAGGGTGCCATTATGGTGATTATCTACCAGAGGATCAAATCACTCACTGTTGTTAGGGTCTTCTTGGGTTCTCAGGTCACTGTTCAAGCATCAGTTGTAAAATCACCCCAAAGAGTGTATATTCAACCCTGGGTGAACAGAATGAAGCAGAGTCACCACATAAAATAATCTGAGGGTGTTATACATGTATTCTGGAAATCTTCTACCTTGTATGAAGAACAAGATGCCTGTCATAACTTTCATTTTTATTGAGTACAAAGAACACCCCCAAGTGGAGGAGTAAAGACAGAATAAAGACAGGTAGCTGGGTCTATCCTGAGCCAATCCCTGCCCAAGTTTACATGTTAGACAATCTCCATTTTGGAGTAAAGCCAAAGTGTAAACAAACAGATAAAAGGAACCAAGATTGATCTTTGTTTGGGGTGAAACAAGGTGTAATCTAAAAGGGAAGGGATAGGACCATTATTTAAATCTTTTGGGTGGGCCATATTTTCTAATGTAATAATAAACCAAAATAGTTTAAACTAAACAGGCCACATTCTGCTAAATGTCTTTATTGATAGAGAATGAGTAGTATGTTTTTAAAATGACATTTTAATGATTCTTAAGAGGAAACACAGTCATTTGAGCTTAACATTTTTTCATTAACTTATTTAATATCTATTTAGTGAGCAGTTATTATTCTGGGCAATTAAACTCTAAACATTAAAACATAAACAATTTAAAATTATACTTTCCTCCCATATCTTTTGATAGCCACTCAGGGCAACAATAATAGTACAGTGGTTAGGGCATTTGCTTTGTAAATACTCAGTACTTCTATTGTCCCCTACTTAGTACTAGAGTGATCTCTGAGCAGAGTCAGGAGTAAGATGTGAGCACAGCCATCTATGGTTCCCAAAACAAGAAACAAATTAGAAATCCACATAATTTATTTGAACAAATATTTGCATAAAAATAATGTTTATATAATGAGGTCATGATTATATACAATTTAATAAACCATAATATGGAGGAATTAGTTATTGATATTATCTATTGAAAAATCTTTGGGATTTTTTTCATTAACAATTATTTGGAGTTTAAGGGATTAAGTTTATGCAAATTAAATGTTATAAACATTTGTGCTAAGAAATTATTTTATTGGGGGCCTTAAATGTTCAGTTTACATTTAATATGAGATTGATGACTAAATCACTGTAGTGGCCATGGAAATGATAACATTTGGGGGTGGGGAAATAGTATAGAAGGTAAGGTGCTTGCTTTGCATATATCATACCCAACTTTGATCTCATATTCTCATATGTTTCTCTGAATACCACCAGGAGTGAGATCTGAGTGCAGAACCAGGAATAACCCCCTGAGTAGCACAGGGTATGTCACCAAAACAAGCAAACCAAAAAACAACAAGCAAACAAAAACATAAAATAATAAAATCCTAAGAGCCAGGGCAATATTAGCATAGTGGGTAGGGCATTTGCCTTGCATATGTCTGATCTGGGCTCTATCCCATATGTCCCCTAAGCCTGCCAGGTATAATTTAGGAGCAGAGTCACAGAGATAAACTGAATGAGGTAGATGTGGCCTAAAACCTCCACCAACATTCTTTTACATTGAATTTAATTTAAATGAAACTTAATCTGATGCTGCAGTGACAGTATAGCTAAGTGATTCAGTGACTGAGGAACACTAATGCAACAATAGGGGTTCTAGGAGTGAGTGCTGGTACAGAAATCAAACCTGAGGACTGTCACATGACAAGCATGTGTTCTATTTTTTACCTTCTTCATCTCTTATATGCCCTCCCCTTTATTGTAGGATGAGTCTTTGAGATATATCTGGCAGCCTTCAGGTCTTACTCCTTGCTCTGTGCTCAGGCTATCCTGGCAGTTTTAGGGGCACTATATGTGGTGCCAGGGATCAAAAATGAGTCAGTCAAGCACTCTAATCATTATACTATCTTTCTATTACTCAGATCCTTTTCTACCTTGATCTCTGTCTTTCCTTCAAAATACTTTTTTTTTAAATTTTCATTGTATTTGGGGAATATTTGGAAGTCTTGAGTTAAATATCCCTGTCTCTATAGCTACCCTTTCTTTCATTATGCTTTGACGTGCCAGACTCTATGCTAATATATGATTGTTATTCTGTATGAGGAGTCTTTATTGCACGTTCTCACAAAGTTTTCTACAATATTAGATAGACCACATTTCTTTCTAATCTTCAGATTCATCACAGGCTTAAGGAATTCAGATTCTCCTGGTTATAGAATTAAATTTTAATTTTTCTTGATGGCTAAGAACAAGTTTTGTTCTTAGTACCCAGGGACTGCCCATAGCTTCTTGTTACATATCTTAGAACATTGCATCATTGACACTGATTTATAATTAAAGTATGTATTTTGGTGTGTGTGTGTGTGTGTGTGTGTGTGTGTGTGTGTGTTTTAGCACAGGGCTACCAAATCGCTGAAATGTCCTAACTAGTAAAAGCGATAAAGGGTGTCAACTTTGTGTCATTAATGAGGGATTTGTGGAGGCTCTTCAGGATTATAACTGGATACCAGAAAACTAATCATTTAAATGTCAGTGTCACCTCTTGACCTTCAGGTAAAGGAAAGAACTAGAGATTAAATGAGTTTGCCATCGAGAACAATTTAATATTGGTTTATAACATCTATTAAGTAACATAGGAAGTAAAATGTTTCTGAGTTTTGTAAGTTGTTTCACAAAACTGTACAGTGGTTAGGGCATTTGCTTTAAATGCTCTAACATTTAGTTCTGAACAGTGAACAGTGAGTCATTTTGCAGCCAGTCTGATGGATAATTTCTACTTGCAAATGACATCCTGAGTTGGACATGCTACTGAGAATTACAATCTATAATTGTTCAATCAAGAGTCAAAGTTGAACTTTGTTAATGATTGACATGTGATATGGGATTGGAAACATTCTTATAGACTTAACTCTCCACCTGAGGTAGTTGTTGTCATATCTGAGAAATAAGTCTCAAAACTGAGTTAA
Organism: Crocidura indochinensis; assembly: GCA_004027635.1. Taxonomy (NCBI): domain Eukaryota; kingdom Metazoa; phylum Chordata; class Mammalia; order Eulipotyphla; family Soricidae; genus Crocidura; species Crocidura indochinensis. The sequence continues at coordinate 13,423 of PVKC010007193.1, forward strand.
TTTTAGGACACCCACTGAGAATTGCTTTAACGTTTGGCATAGTGGCTCCTCTTATTTAGCAACTGTGTGCATGGTATGAGATACATATACAATTTATTTATTATATGTTGTTGTTGGTTTTTGTTGTCTGTTTTTGCATGTGACTCTCCAATTTTCCCAGAACTGATTTTAGAGGAAGTTTTCCCTGTTTTACTTATGTGAATGGGAAGTGCAAATCTGAGTAATATTCCTAGTACTAGAGGCTTTACAAACACTTGACTCCCCCCAGAATGGTATAATTTCTTACCTTTGAGCATACCGTATTTGCCGGCTTATAAGATGACTGGTCGTATAAGACAACCTCCTAATTTTACAGTTAAAACATAGGTTTCGGTCTATATTCGCTGTATAAGAACGTTCCTGTGCTGCAACTCTATGTACCACAGTGAGCCAATCACAACAAGCAAAGGTTCAAAGGTATACTGTGATAGACTTCCTCTTTGATTCTGGCCCATTTGAGCAGTCTTTAGAGTTAGACAGTGTAGATTCGAGTACAGAATATTGTCTAATTTGCATGCATCAAGCCTGCTTGGATTGGCAGAGTTAGAGAGGCGGTCCGAGCAGCCTTGCAGTGATTGGTGCAGGATGGAGTTGGAAAATTCGTTTTGTGGCAATATCCAGATTATTTTCGTTTAGTGGCATATCGAGATTCTTAAAATTCAAGTTATTCATATGAATTTCCAATATAATTTATGTTTTGTTTTATATGCTTACAAAGGAACTAAGTAAGAACTTCTCTCAATAAAATGAGGTAGATAAATCAGTCCAATTTTAGAGATACATTGAGAAATATGAAAGGAGAGCAAAGAAAGGAAGGCAGGCTAAAGAAAATAAAGAAAGGAAAAATGAAAAGAAGGACAATGTTTTAAAAGAGATATAATAAAATAAAGGAAGGAAGGAAAGAAAGAAGGGAGAGAAGAAGAGAGTAAATTAGAGATGAAAAGTACAAGCAAAATGGCTTTATATGCCAAAGAACATTATCATGTGAATTCATATCTAACATATTTTAAACTTTCAAATATAAATTAGCACAATATATTAACACAAAGATATATATATATATATAGATAAAACATAAAACTATTTTATTGCACCAATTATTTTATGATAGAGAAAAAGGCAAAGTTAGAGTTGCTGAGAAGAACAAAGACCACAAAAAGTGTTAACTAGAAAGTGATGATTAAGTAAATTCTGTAAAAATGTTAAAAATAGGCAAGCATGAAATCTTTCATACAGACATACTTTTGTACACAAGGGATTCTACAAGAAGCTAGATCTATAAATATAAGGGAAGCGGTAAAGTAGATAAGAATAGAGATATTAAAATCAATATTTCCATAGAAATTTATAATTTTTCAAAATAGCTTTATATACACTAAATGTTTGGATTTTGGTATGGAATCACAACTAGCTCTACTCAGGGATTACGCTCTGTACTCAGACTGACCACTGACAGTACTTAAGGAAATGTCTATATGGATTATCAGGGATTTAACAAGGGTCAAGGCTAATTTATGTAATCTTTACATATAACCTCTGATGTTGATATATATCATATATTTAATGAGAGCTTTGAGGGCATAAAAGCTATTATTTTCTCTAATCTTGAAAGGAAGGTTTCAATCATATTAATGCCCTATGATCTTACCTCTTGCATCTTGCATCTGCTGTCTTATATTGTCTTTTATATTATAGGTTCACCAAGAATCTCTCACACTTACACTGATCTCTGATATTGTCCTCAGAGCTTTTGTGGTCTATTTTCCAAGTTTTCTTTTCTATTTTCTGAAATTTCTTTCTCAATGTACCACAGTAACCCAATCACAAAGCAGTAAGGAAACAAAACAACAAAAACTTATCACTTTATTCTTTATCTGATGAGGTTAAGTTTATAGTAGAAAGCTATGGATAGTCCCCTCAACTTCTTATTTATCCCACCTGAATGATCAGAACCACCCATATCTGACATGGGCAGGAAGAGGAGTCTACTTGGGGGGAGAGAGGAAATAAGGAGAGTTAGAGAGAGAAAGGAAGATAAATAAAATGAATCAGCAGAGAGAATCAACAAGGAGAATCAGCAAAGGGAAGAGTGAGCAAGGAAGCCTGAAGAGCAGCTGAAAGGGAGATAGAGGCAAAGAGAGCCAGAGATGCAGAGAAGTGGCTTCTTGGAAAAGGCTAACATAGAAGCCATGTGAGGAAATGTACTTGGCACTTAGGATCATGAAATACAGTTGGCTGACTCCTGGAACTTCATCTGACTGCTTTGTGAATTTATCTGCTGCCATCATGCTGCCTTCAGACCTGCCAGGCAGTAGGGGCTTTAGGAGCCAGCCCCAGCAGAGAAAGGCCTCACCATCACCCTCCCAACACAAGTGAACAGTCTCAATATATTAAAACAACAGAAATGCATTTAAAAAAGGGAGACAGAGAGATGCTCCAAAGTCAAAGAGAAAAAGGGTTGTAGGGAAGAGAAGCTAAAGTCTTAATAATCTCAAGGGGTCTTGTCAGATTTCTGTTTTATTGAATGTATTATTTCTGAATGTATCTTAAATGTATTTTAAGTAATTAGAATAATTTTATCAGGTAATTTAATAGTATTTTCTTAATTATAAAATGATGATACAGCACCTCATTAATTATAATGCCTTATATTTCAAGATGACAGACAAATAAACCAAGGCTCAGAAAAAATAAAATAATTCCTGAAGGTCACATATCTTCAAGAAAGGATAGTTGAACTTTGAAGTTTTATATTCCTCTTATTATTGTTTTTGTACTTAGCATAGGCACCCTACCACTAGTGGTTTTCTACAAATTAATTATCATTTGAAATCAATGATTATATGAAGCACATATAAAATTGCCAAAAGACAAATCCTGCCATTTTATATTCAGTTGAAAAGATGAAACAAATGTGTGATTTTATTCCATAGAACAACTGATTTCCTACCATGAATGAAACTGACATCAATTTCAAAGAAACAAAGGCAAGAAAAAACAAATCAGGTTAGCTTGACTGTTTACAAAGTGAGAATTGGAATCACAACCACATGTCTGCATACTGCTTTTGTGTCAGAAGACATTGGGTTTGCAGAATTTTTCCAGTTTGCTTTCAATTATGAGCTGATAATGAGTACTTGGAAATAGTACTGTATTTTCAAGCATATTTTGCCTTAAAGTCATATCCAGTTTCTCTACTATTGTCTTGTTTTTAAGAAATGTCCTCTGTTATGTGTTTATACAAAGGAAGGTGATGCCATGACTTGGCCTTTGGAATTGTACAGATAACCCATTATTTTGTTTAATATTCAGTCTTTATTTATTCTAATAATTGTTAACTTCTTAAAGGTAGATGATGCTTCTTTTCAATATTTTTGCCTTCATAACTTGCAAATGTAGGGCATTACCTGGATCTCTACTGAATTCCCAACTGTATAATCATAAAATAGATTTGGAAATTGTAAAAATGCTTGCTTTGATCTTGTAGTTGCTAATATTTGGGGAAGACATTAGATTTATTACCTCAGGAATACTATGGAAATGGTCATAGAATACTTACTCTGGAGAATTTTATGAAATGTTAAAATTAAAACATTTCTTCTAGGGCTTATAATAACATAAAAGGCCTGCATGGAATATTTATTTGTTTTTTGTTTTTTGCACAGAGCATTTTCTTTGTGTCTCTCTCTTTCTATAAAATTCTCAATAAATAAACGTTTATAGAAATGAGAAATTTTACATATTTGTGTTAAAGAATTTAAGTCAATTATAAATTTTATTATCTGTATCAAGACCTGATATTGAACTTTAAAGCTTTGCTGGCAGGGTCCAGTCTGATAATAGAGAAATACTTCATGGCTGACTCCTTCACCCTTCCTACTGAGTGTTATAGCTGATATTTACAGATTTATAATCCCAGGGAAGGTACTTGGTATTTGTGAACATTAATATTTAGAAACCTATTTGAATGAGGTCAAGAGGCTAGAAAGGGAATATTCACACATACCTAAATCAACAAGCTACAAAATCCAATATAACTTAGAAAATTGAGGGAAAAATGACTCTATTTTCTCATCCAAGAGAACTGAGGGCACTTTGTTTTCAGAGAAGATATAGGGGTTTGTTATCCTTTGTAGGATTAACTCACCCAGAAATTTCAAAAAGGCTTTCATACAGTATTTACAACAGTTTTTATGTACTATGTATCAATTTGGTATATGAAATTATAGGCAAGGCAGGTCTTACATGTCTCAGGAGGCTATTATAATTTGTTATATAAGATGAAGGCTTTCAAAATTTAAAGATATCTCTTTAATAATATTTTTATTACAGAAAATTTATCATAAGACAGGACAAGAATCTGGAGTCATGATTTTTTCAGAGGAGTCACCCTCTTTTTTATGTGAGAGCCTCTTCCTCCCTCTTTCAAGGGTTGTTTTAGATCCACATGCAGTTCTCTAGCGAGGCTATAAATCTTCAGTTTGCCTCATTTTTTAAGAATTTATTTTAAGTAAATTCTCTTTCCATTTGTTTTGAAATTATCATTTTTCAGTTCTCTGTATGCTGTTCATTTGTTTGCTAGTCCATTATGAGAAGACCCCCAGAAGGGTAGAGACTGTCCCCATGCATTTTTGACACATTAGGTTAATGGAAGTGAATATAGGTATCACCACGAAAGAATTTTTCCATTTGTCTTCCATTCTGTTGATTGGTTTTGCATAGAATATTTTGTGATTATTGCTGTTTGGATAGCAGATTTTACTTGAGGTCAAAATATTAATTCTACAATCATTGTTTATTTATTTAGGGTTTTGAAATCACACCTGGTGGTACTTGGGACTATACCCAACTACTTTGTATCAGCCATCACTCCTGCAAGTGTATTTAGTGGCCATTAGAGTATTTAACCAAAGCCTCCCTCAGAAGAACTGTGCACTCAATATGCATCAATAAAATGGGAAAAAGTATTTTTTTGTTTTAGGTGTTATGTAAAAGCCCCTTGGTTATTATTTTGATACTGATTTTTGCATGATGTATAGGGGACTATAAAATACCAGAAATCTAAACCGGGCCTTCTAATCCTTTGCCATTTGGCTCTGTCTGCCTTGTGGATAATAAAGCTACATAAATTGTTCGACAAAAAACATTTTTGAGGATGAAATTAAAATAGTACATGTAAAAAATCTATAAACTTGGGCCAGAGAAAGAGCCTTGAGGTAGGGCATTTGCCTTGCATGCAGATGGATGGTGGTTCAAATTACGGCATTTCATATGGTCCCTTGAGCCTGCCAGGAGCGATTTCTGAGTGTAGAGCCAGAAGTAACCCCTGAGCACTGCCAGGTATGACCCAACCCCCACAAATATATATATATATATATATATATATATATATATATATATGTAAACTTATTAAAATAATATAGTGAAGAAAGAAAGAAAGAAAAATGAAAGAAAGAAAGAAAGAAGGAAGGAAGGAAGGAAGGAAGGAAGGAAGAAAAGAAAGAAAGGAAGAAAGAAAAGAAAGAAAAAAGAAAGACAGAAAGAGAGAAAAGGCAAGCAAGAATGAAAGAAAGAAAAATAAAGTCAAGTAAGAACGAAAAAGAACAAAGAGGAAGAAAAAAATAAAGGAAGGAAGGAAAGAAGGAAAGGAAGGAGGGAGGGAGAGAGAAGAGAGATACAAAGAGAAACCTGAACATTAAGTGACTTTTTAGCTCCCATCATTCTTATTAGGGATGAATTTGTGAGTGGAAAAAATTTCTATTCCCACTATATCCCTGAAAGTTTTAAACATAAGCATATTTGGGGCCAAGTTATTTTTGTGAAATTTTAGAAATATTATTTGGAAGAGAAGTAAAACTTAGAGTTTTGTTCTCATATTTGTTATTTTATCTGCATGTTTAAATTCACTCCTCAACTTTTTATCTCAACAATTGAAGGAAGTTATTCTGGGGAAGGACCCTCATCAATCATATTTCCATTAAATTGTGGCCAAGTTTAACTTATTTCAAAACAACACATTGAGTATCTGCTTTACAAACACTGTGCAAGTGATATAAAGAGGAGAATAGTTTGGTTTCTTGTTCCCAAGGAGTTGACTTCTAGTTGGTAGAAAAATGCTTAATTACATACAACATTCTCTTTGCTTCTGTTCTTTCTTCATTTTCTTTTGATCTAACAAAACTTCTTAAATTATAAATTAGAAAGTTGAAGTGATTTTTTCCCCAAGGGGAAAAAGTTTTCCTACTTTAAAACACACACACACACACACAATCACACACTTGGTGAAGCAGATCACGTCAATATTTTTATTGCACGTGTTTCACACTGCTTTTCCCATAAAGATGATTTTATAATTTTTTGCATTGCTTGAGATTGAACCAGGAGGCTCATACATGCAAAGATGAGCATATAATAATATATATGATAATATCAATAATACCCGCCTTTAATAAGGAGACGATTTTAAAGAAGGTATTAACTACATAAGTAAGGCAGTCTAGTTTCTTTCAGAAAGTCTTCCTTGACTGTTGCATTGCTAGTTTGAGGAGAGTAGCTTCTGAATTCTCCTGTCTTACCTCCTCAACTAGCAATGCAACAGTCAAAGAAGACTTTTTGAAAGAGGCTATCCATTTAATTATAAAAAATTAAGAGATGGGGACGGAGAGATAGCGCAGAGATGGGGCGTTTGCCTTGCATGTCTTAGACTCAGGATGGACATGGGTTTAACTCCTAGCATCCCATATGATCCTCCAAGCTAGCTTGCCAGGAGCAATTTCTGAATGTACAGTCAGGAGTAACCCCTTAGCATTGCCAAGTGTGCCCCCCTCAAAAAAATTTGAGAGAAAATAAACAATATAGACAAACTCTCAAAATGACTAGCTAGTTGTATTCCAGGAGCAATATTATTGAAGACAATTTAATTGCACTACATCTTGATTGACTTAATAATGGTCTTATTTGTTTCGTCCCAAGGGTAAATAATAATTATCTTTTCTTTTTTTTTTTTTGGTTTTGGGGTCACACCCGGTAGTGCTCAGGGGTTACTCCTGGCTCCATGCTCAGAAATCGCTCCTGGCAGACACGGGAGACCATATGGGGCACCGGGATTCGAACCAATGACCTTTTGCATGAAAGGTAAACGCCTTACCTCCATGCTATTTTCCGGGCCCCTAAATAGTAATTATCTTAAAAAAAATCAAGAGCTCAAAATAAGATGCTGAGAATTGAATCTTGGAAAATGGCTGATTTGGGGAAGGCGCACACAGCAGATTTCAGAGGTGGTTGTCGTGCTCTGGGGATAATGTGGTCCTGGGGTTCAATCTAAGGATTCTGTAGACAAACCATTGTTAAAAGGGCCGAGAAAGTCTAGGGCCCAAATGAAGGCTCGAGGTCCAAGACAGACTATGGGCCCAAGGTTAAAAGGGTACCATAAAAGTCTAGGTTCTGGGGAGGCCCAAGGTTTGGAACTCAAGGGAGAAGTCCAGGATCTGGGAAAAGCCCATTACCTCAATAAAAACCACGAAACATACCTCAGAGAATGCAAAAGCAAAGCAAGTTCCGGGGAGAACAGCCATGTGGACTGAAACTGGAAGCCCCAGGTAGTCTAAGGAGGTATCTTATAGGTTCAAGGAACGTTAGGCCTATCCCTATTCCATGTTTAAATACAATATCCAATCAGATGGCAAGCTTGTCCTTTCCCAAATAAGACCCAGATATGTCAAGCTTTTCTTAGGAGGGGCATTGGCTAATGGTTAGCAGGGCAGCAGGCCATTGATATCTCAAGGTGAAATTCCAGATCAAGGGAGATCAAGAAGGCAGGAAAGAGAGAGGCTTAACAGGCATATCTAAGTCAATGTGGGGATGAAGAAGGGCTTAGCAGGCATGTATCACATATCTGAGTTATTATAATATCTATTGTATAAATTTTCCCCTAACCCTATGTACTCAGCTCTATGAGCTATCTCTAGGATCCTTGTTATATAATCTTAAGACTACTTAAAGGAAATGAACAAACTTACCAATGGACAGGAAACAAAAAGAAGCAGGGGTCAAGAAGTGTATAGGTGATGAAAAGGAGTCTTATAGTTCAATATACAAACCATAGAAGTCAACAACACAAAAATCAAGAGAGATCCAAACTTCAATAAACAAATTTAAAAATGTGCTGGCCAAGGTGGCAGGCTGGGATTAAAAGTATATATGGAAGGGAGTTAAGAAGTTAAGAGTTAAGAAGACTTGGTGCTGAAACATAATATGTCAAAAATCTAAATCACAGTAATTTAATACAACTTTTAAAAAAATAAGGAAAATATAATGTTTATTTTCAAATAAAAATAAACTGCCTTACTTATGTAAAGTAAACACCTTCTTTAAAATTGTCTCCTTATTAAAGGTGGGGATTATTGCTATTATTATTATTACGTATATATTATTATATGCTCATCTTTGCAGGTATGAGACTCTAGTTTCAATCCCAAGCAATGTCAAAAATTATAAAGTCATCTTTCTGAGAAAAGCAATGTGCAACACATACAATAAAAATATTGATGTGGTCTGCTTCACCATTCCAACAGTTTGGTTGTGTGTGGGGTGTGTGTGTATGTGTGATTGTGTGTGTGTGTGTGTGTGTGTGTGTATGTGTGTTTTAAAGTAGGAAAACTTTTTCCCCTTGGGAAAAAATCACTTCAACTTTCTAATTTATAATTTAAGAAGTTTTGTTAGATCAAAAGAAAATGAAGAAAGAACAGAAGCAAAGAGCATAAAAAGCTTTAATATATGACTGATTGTGCCATATTTGAAGTAGCCTCTCTATCTGCTGTACAGCAGCACAAAAAGAAGGAAGACACTGCAGGGTGATTTGCTGAAGGTTAGTCAATGTGAGACAAAAAAGACTGGGTATTTAAATGCAAAGCAGAGCTGACTTCTTTCTCCCCTAAAAAGGTGTTTTGGCATGTGATTGGTTTCCATCTTAAAAAGTAAATACAATCACATTTTATACATTTCAAGAGCAAACAAAGCATGTTTTTTTTTTTTTTTTCTTAAGGGGCAGAGTTCTGGGAAGCTTCAAAAGGGAGTTTTACTTCCTAGAGATCAAAGATGCTATTTGTTTCTGTGTAGGATGGTCTGCTTTCTTTGGAACAAATAGAGCGAATTGAAAGATAGGTTCTTGGAGAAGTAATTTGGTCAGACTGAGTAAGCAGGTTTGGGTGGCAGGAATTCTATTGTCAAATCCTTAAGATTCTTTATATACTTTGCTTCTGCAGGGTTTCCAGCTCATTTTCACTATGTTTCCAAAGAAACCTTTTCTCTTCTTTATATTCAATCCATATGAAAGACAATATGACACCCCTTTGCAGGTTCCTAGCTCTTAAAAGTAATAAAACATATCCAGGGTAAACTTTTTTAAATAGTACGATATTCCATTCAAATTCTAAAGCTCTTTGTTCTTGGTTTAGGGGATTTGGCTAAATCCCCTAATGCTCAGAGTACTCAGAGATTTCTAGAAAAACATAAATAAAATTTAAATAAAGAGACAGAGAGAATAAATAGAAAAGATGGAAGAAACTTAAGAGAGAAAGAAAGAGCAGGAGGGAGAGAAAAATAAATTATACAATGAAATACCCAAGTGGGAGGAGACTGTGAAGGGAATCTGCCCAGAGAAGGGAATCTACCTATTTGTCTTTCTTTACCTACTCATCTGGATATATATGGGGAACAATAAAGTTGGCAATGAGCTCCTGCACAGCATGATGTCATGTTCTACCAAATTCACTAGGCAGCCATCAAGTCACATGCAATATCAACTTGGTCTTTGGAACATGGTTGTCTATTCTGCCTACCCTATTTCGATGCTCAGTCTAGGGTGAAGAACTGCTCAGTGGCAGGAAAGGAAAGTCAGTCTTAGATCTTGCTCAATCCTTTCAAGTTCATTGCCTTCACTTCTTCAGAAGAGCAATAAAGCAAAGAGATTTTATTTGGAAATTATGGGGCTTGAGAGATAGCATGGAGGTAAGGCGTTTGCCTTTCATGCAAAAGGTCATCAGTTCGAATCCTAGTGCCCCATATGGTTCCCCGTGCCTGCCAGGAGCAATTTCTGAGCATGGGAATTATGAGAAAAGTGAGGGAGAGGATAACAAAAATAGAGAATCAAGTACTCAAGGGAGAACTAAGGCCTCTCCAAAGGCAGAGAACCCCATAACTCATCTCTGTGTGAAAATAAAAATGTACATATTTCAAGAAGGGAGATGGGGGTGACATGGGCCAAAGGGCAACATTTGCATAGATCCAGGAAGCATGTATGAAAACCTCTTTTGTTCCAAGCTCTTTTATATAGTGTTTCTCCCAACCAGCTTCACCTGGAGCTTTCTAATTAGGTAAGAGGGTGATGGCCAAGGGGAAGGGTTGGCATTAGTTGGTTATCTTGTTTTTTGGCAGACTATTGGTCCATAACTATTGTGACTATCTTACCTTTTCCTTTGATTTGATTCACTAATGGGATCAAGATTATCTCAGAAATGTGGAAAGTTATTTGGAAGGAAGACATTTGATTATAAAATGGAATTCCCTCTTAGAAAACATGGTGATAATTCTTACCTACCATATAGATTTCATGTATAGATTTATTCAGAGCTTTTATATTTATAAATATATTATATTTATTATTATTTTTATAGTAACATTATTTGAGTAATCCACCTCCTTGCTGGCAGTAGTAGAAGTATGTTCTGATTCACCATCAACCAAGGTTTCATCTGTACTATTCACTTGAAGTTTCTATTATAATGAGAAACTGATGTCAACTTTTATTTATTAATTTTTGACTCAGAGCTACACCTAGTAGTGTTCAGAACTTATTTCTGACTTTGTACCCAGGGAGCAGTCCTGGCAGTACTAGGAAGATCATCTATGATACTGTTAAAACCTAAGGTTTAGAATTAACTGTAACCTAAATGGTGATGTTAAAATATGGTGTGCCTTTGCTTCAAATAATATTAGAAATAACATTGCTTTGACTTCTGTACTCTGCTTGCTTAAGGAGGCTAATGACTGTAAATTTGGATTTGCTGTGTGTCTAAGTGCAGCCATGACAAGCTGTAGTTTTAAGGTCGAAAGACTAGGTCCAGAAGTACAGCCAATTCCTGGAACTGGCCTTAGGGGTAAATGGGAGGACTACATCCATATAAGAATAAACAGCATATGACAGATGGCCAGATGACACTGTACTCTGGATATATCCTAGGTACCCCTTTTAATTTGGCCTATGAGCCATTTCACTGGGTTCTCATTTCTTAGGAGATGTTGGAACTCAGCATACTGGAATCAAATTCCTTGTATTTACATCAATGCCTGTCTCTCTAGTGGTCTTTTGGGTGGCAAATCCTGAGTTCTAGTCTCTAACAGTACCAGAGTACAGACTGGATCAATTGCATATCAGAAAATGACCTAAATTCTTATACTAGTTTCCCAATGCTCTCTATGCCCAAAATTTAAAAAAAGAGTAAACAAATGCCCATCATAGTTGTATACAAAGGAAATCTGAAGATCAAACTAAATTTTTTATTTTAGAATCTGTATGTAAAAGTAACATTTGAGTCAGTGTAAGTGAATGGGTGTGGCAGAAAGAAGGTAAGAATGCAAACTACACATGCTAACATAGGTAGGAGGTGAAGTGAGGGCTAGAGAGATTGTACAGTGAGCTGGGTACTTGCGTTGGTGCACACAATCACCTGGGTTCAATCAATACAGAGTCCCATATGATCTTCAAAGCATTTTCAGATATGAGCCTCAAGCATAGAGGCCGGAGTAATCCCTGAGAACTGTTAATCATATCCACAGTGTCTCTTCTCTCTCCAAAATGAAATAAAGTCAATAGCAGCTGCTAAGTACACTGGTGGTTATGAAGCTAAGACCTTAAAAATATTAGTAAGGTAAAAGATTAGGGTGTAAGATTATTAGGGTATAGGAGAAAATTATTCCACCTGTTTGAAATCTTCTTTGGTTATTGAAAACATCATCAGCAAATTGGCAAGGAAAATGATTAAAATAATGTGCAATGATATGAGGAGGCAACCTTGTCTTATACAGAGTTTAGAGGGAAGGCTTTTAGTTTTTCTCCATTGAGGATAATATTTGCCAGTGGCTTGTGTTAGATGACCTTGACTAGACTGAGAAAGGTTCCTTTCATTCCCAACTTGCTGAGGGTTTTGATCAAGAATGGTTGTTGGACCTTATCAAATGCTTTTTCTGTGTCTATTGATATGATCATGTGATTTTTATTTTTCTTCTTGTTGATGTTCATGGATTTATGAAAGTTAAACCATCCTTGCACTCCTGAGATGAAACCTACTTTGTCATAGTGAATGATCTTCTTGATAAGGCATTGAATTCTATTTGTCAGAATTTTATGAGGATCTTTGCATCTGTATTCATCAGGGGTATTGGTCTATAAATTTTTTTGGCTGTATCTCTGGCTGGTTTTGATATCAAGGAGATATTGGCTTCATGGAAGCTGTCTGGAAATGTTCTCGTTTTTACAATTTCATGAAAGAGGCTGGCCAGGATTGGTAATAGTTCCTCTTGGAAGGTTTGAAAGAATTCATTAGTGAATCCATCTGGGCCTGGGCTTTTCTTTTTGGGGAGACATTTGATTACCGTTTTATTTCCCTCAGTGGTGATGGGGATGTTTAGATATGTTATATCCTCTTTGTTCAAACGTGGAAGATTAAAAAAGTTCAAAAATTGATCCATTTCTTTCAGGTTCTCAAAGTAATCGATTACCCTTTGAATCACTGCAATATCTGTAGTGATCTCCCCCTTTTAATTTCTAATATGGGTTATCAAGTTTCTCTCTTTCTTTGTAACTTTTGCCAATGGTCTATCAATCTTATTTATTTTTTCAAAGAACCAATTTCTGCTTTCATTGATATTTTGGATTGCTTTTTGGGTTTCCACTTCATTGATTTCTGCTCTAAGCTTTGTTATTTCCTTGTCTCTCTATGTTTGGTTCCTTTTGTTGATTATTTTCTAATTTTATGAGCTGTATCATTAGGCTATTCAGGTATGCCCCTTCTTCCTTCCTGATGTGTGCTTGCAAAGCTCTAAATTTTCCTCAGTACTGCTTTTGCTGAGTCCCACAGATTCTGATAATTTGTATAATCATTGTCATTTGTTTCAAGGACAGTTTTAATTTCCTCTTTGATTTCATCTCGGACCCACTGGTTGTTCAGTTGCAGGCTATTTAGTTTCTAGTTGTTAAAGTTTTTCTTTTGTTTGCTCTAATATCAGAGCTATGGTCAGCAAAGATAGCCCTAAAATTTTCTATACCCTTAATTTTATGGATTTATGTTTTATGTACCAGCATGTGGTATATCTTGGAGAATGAGCCATGTGCACTGGAGAAGAATGTGTATCCATGTTTCAGAGGATGGAGTATCCTGTACATATCTACTAGACCTCTTTCTTGCATGTCTATTCTCTGGTTTATTATATTTTTGTTGGGTCTCAGTCTTGTTGACCTATCAAGTGTTGACAGAGCCATGTAGAGGTCTTTTACAATCATTGTGTGATTACTGATGTCCTCTTTCAAATTTGTCAATAGTTGTATTAGATATCTTGCTGGTCTCTCATTAGGTGCGTATATATTTAGTATTGCCATTTCTTCCTGTTGTACATATCCCTTAGTTAGTATGTAGTGTCCATCTTTGTCCCTTACAACTTTTCTGAGTCTAAAGTTTGCATTGTCAGATAGTAATATGGCCACCCCAGCTTTTTTAAGGTTGTTGTTTGCTTGGGTGATTTTCCCCCAGCTGTTGATTTTTAGTTTATTTTTGTTCTGATTATTCAGGTTTGTTTCTTGTAGGCAAAAGAAGGTTGGATTGATCTTTTTGATCCATTTTGCCACTCTGTGTCTCTAAATTGGTCCATTTAATCCATTGACATTGAGAGAGATGCCATATTTATTTATATGATTGGTGTGTCTGTTGGTCTATCTTGGTGTTGGGCCACACCTGTTACTCCTGGCTCTCTGTACTCAGAAATGACTCCTGGCAGGCTCTCGGTGTATCTTGTCTTAAAGTAGGCCTTTCAGTTTCTCCTTTAAGGTTGATTTTGTATCTATAAAATTTCTGAGCTGTTGTTTATCCATGAAGCTATGTATTCTTCCTTCAAATCTGAATGTGAGTCGGGCTGGGTACATTATTCTAGGTGAATCCTCCATTTCATTGAGTCTTGTCACAATATCCCAACACTGTCTTCTGGCCTTGAGAGTTTCCTGTGACATGTCTGTTGTAAATCTCACTCAAGGATGCTCTTTTGAATGTAATTTCCCTTTTGGATCTTGCTGCTTTCAGTATCCTATCCCTAACTGTGGGATTTGTCATTGTGACTAGGATGTGTGTTGGGGTGCTTTTCTTTGGGTCTCTTTTAGCTGGTACTCTTTGGGCATGCAGGATTTGGTTGCATACAGTCATTATCTTTGGGATTTCTTGGTAACGATGTCCTTGATTGTTGATTCTTCCTGGGGATTCTCCTCCTGTGTTTCTGGAACACCAATGATTCTTGTGTTGTTTCTGTTGAATTTAATGAACATTTCCATTTTCATCTGTTCAAAATCTTTGAGTGTTTTTCCCATTGTCTGTTCATTTGCTTTGAGATTCTTTTCCAGTCTCTTTTGTTGTATGGAGTTATTATGCCTCTCATCTTCCAGCTGACTAAATCTGTCTTCAGCTGCTGTTACTCTACAGGAGAGGCTTTCCATAGAGTTTTGCATTAACTCTACTGTTTTTCAGTCCCATTATTTTAGTTTGGAGTTTTTTGATTTCCATATTTGTGGTCTGTTCAGGTCGATCTATGCTCCCTTTGAGTTCCATGAACATCATCCATGTTGGGAATGCCGTCCAGTCCAACTTTTGTGGAAAGCAATATGGAGATTTCTCCAAAAGCTGGAAGTTGAGCTCCCATACGATCCAGCTATACCATTCCTAGAGATATATCTTAGAAACACAAAAATACAATAAAAATTCCTTTCCTCATGCCTATATACATTACAAAGTTGTTTACAATAGCCAGACTCTGGAAACAGCCTAGATGCCCCTCAATAGATGAATGGCTAAAGAAACTATGGTGTATATATATATATGTATATATATATATATGTATATATACCAGATATATATGAATATATACACCATATATATGCATATAATGTAATATTATGCAGCCACCAGAAGAGATGTAGTCATGAAATTTTCATATACATGGACGTATATGGAATTTATTATGCTGAGTAAAATAAGTCAGAGGGAGAGAGATAAACACAGAATGGTCTTACTCATCTATGGGTTTTGAGATAAATGAAAAACATTTGTATAATGATTCTCAGAGACAAAATGGAAGAGGACTGGAGGGTCCAGCTCCCAACCTGAAGTTCACCACAGAGATTGTTGGGTGCAGTCAAAGAAATAATTACACTGAGATCTATCATAACAAAATGTGACTGAATGATGGAAGTAGAAATTCTGTCTAAAGTACATATATATATGTATATATATATATATATATATTCAAGGGAAATATAATTGAACAGTTAAAAATAAAAAATTAAAGTAAAATAATGATGTGCAATGATAATAACAATTTTATGCAGGTCTCGCTTTCAGTCAGAAAAGAAGGGATTTAGATTTTGAATCAAAATATAAAGTGATAGACCCTGAAATATCAGGGAGAGAGGTCAAAAAGGTGTTGACTTTGCTTTATTCTGAAAATGCATAAATGTTTTTCAGATAGGAAGGAATGTTTTTTCTAGTTTTTGGGTCACACCCGGTGACGCTCAGGGGTTATTCCTGGCTATGTGCTAAGAAATCGCTCCTGGCTTGGGGGACCATATGGGACATTGGGGATCAAACTGCAGTCTGTAGGGGGCCGGGCGGTGGCGCTGCAGGTAAGGTGCCTGCCTTACCGCGCTATCCTTGGACGGACCACGGTTCGATCCCCCGGTTCCCATATGGTCCCCCGTGTCTGCCAGGAGCGACTTCTGAGCGCATAGCCAGGAGTAACCCCTGAGCGTCATTGGGTGTGGCCCAAAAACCCAAAAAAAAAAAACAAAACTGCAGTCTGTATTGTCAGCAGTGTGCAAGGCAGATGCCCTACTCTGTGTCACTGCTCCATGAATATACAGGATGATAACTAGCACCTTACTCTAGGATCGGTTATACAGAGTACACAATGTTTCTTTGACTTGGAAAAGGGCATAAATATAGGAGTTGCTGAAGTCTTCAGTTAAAAAAGCCAAAAGGATTAATAAAATTGCCAAGGAGTAGGGTGCACAATGTAGGTAATTTAAAGTAGAGAACTCTATGAAAATGTTGCAGGGAAATAGTCTACCCTGGAGGA